>JABMDO010000469.1:0-36603 GCA_014851415.1 Cnaphalocrocis medinalis
GTACTGGTAGATACCTAGGTCTACAGACTAACCATCAAAAATCGGTCTCTTTACTTGCATTTTATAGCGATACCATTTTAAAAAAAATCTATTGACAAAGCTTTTAGGTGTTGAAAAGTTGAAACACTTGTGCGAAGTTTGGAATAGCAAGATTAATCGTGGGAGAGCCCCGCTTCGGCATGAATGGGCCGGCTCGATTGGAGTGATACCACGACCTCACAAGAAGACCGGCGCCGTGAAAGTAAAACAGCGGCAGCGCTCTGTTTTGTCGAGACAGTGAGGATACCGGATGACTAATGAGGGGAAAGGTGGTAAAAGGTTGGCAGCGCACTTTAGACTCTACTGGTGTTGCAGGAGTCTATGGGCCCCGCCCATGGGGTTACCAAATCCACGATAGATGGCGCTATGAGCAAGCCATACAAATTTAATTGTAGAGTAATTAAACAGCCTGCAAGGGCAAGAAAAAGCAGCCATTTCTCATGATTTTTCTACCAATCTACTCCTTTAAAAGAAAAAAAATCAGGTTCCACCGAGATTTGAACTCGGATCGCTGGATTCAAAGTCCAGAGTGCTCACCATTACACCATGGAAACCGATGTGATTACCAATAAAACTAATCCATCATGTTCTCATTATGATGCAGAATTACATACGTTACGTTTACTCAGATGGCTTCAAACATAAGAAAAATACATGTTTGAAAATCGCAACGATCTTATCGATATTGTAAATCAAAATTTTACTTCGGTTTTCTATTTTATTATCGTAGAATTGTTTCATTCGGAGGTCTAAAGACTAGTTCACATAGTACGAGCTAGCGAAGGTAGGTACCAGAAACAAAATCATATCATTAGACGACACCGTGGGAGAGCCATGCTTCGGCATGAATGGGCCGGCTCGACCGGAGTGACACCATGACCTCACAGAAAACCAGGCTAAAGCAGCGCCCGCCAGCTCTGTATTTCGTCGAGTGAGTGTACCGGAGCCCCAATGGGTGGCGGCAATCGCTCACCACCAGGTGATTCGTCTGCTCGCCTGCGAGCGATATACGAGCCAGACTGTTGAATAGTTCTCTACTGTTAGTAGCTCGCAATGTTTGGACGGCATTTACGGTAACTCGCCGGTGAATATCTGGACAGCTGTAGCTGGCATTCGTGTTTCTCCAACACGAACACCCTGGGCGTCAGGGATTTTTCAGGGCATAATACAATTGGGGTCATAAGGAAGGATTGTGCGCAAAAATTTGCTTTCCTGCCATGTTTTGCGGATTGTTTAATGTTGTGTTATAAAACCTTTTAGGTACTAGTGGCCGCCCGCAACTTCGTTTGCGTGAACTTTATGACTCTTGACTTAAAGATGAATATTTAAATAGAATTTAACAAAAATAGTACTTATTATAAATGTTCGTTTATAGGTTAATAGATTTTTAAGGCGGCTCATTAATATTTATACGAAATGCTAAGGAATGGAACAACTTGCGGCTTTTGCATTTCCAGAGAGCTACAATTTGGGTGTCTTTAAGTTCGAGAGTGAATAGGCTTCTTCTGGAAAGCACGCTACATCTTAGACCTCATTGTCACTCTCCATCAGGTGAGATGAGGTCAAGTGCAAACCCATTTAATATTTAAAATATCAACTTCTAATGAAGTAACCCCCAAATTATTTTTTATTCCATTAGGGGATGTAAGTATTCTATCAAGTTTGAATCTTATATTTTATCCATCAATTCTGTCAAGATGTGTATGCAAAAGTTGGAGTAAATTGGGCCAAGGAATCACGTAGTTCCCATGAACAAACTTTGAACCCCTTTTCGCTCCATTAGGGGTTTAAGTTCGGAATACCTTCCTTATAGGATCTCATCCAAAAATGCTCTATCACATTTGACAATTTTCCATTCCATTTCATTCCATATTTGTTATAGTGTAGCTGGGCTCTTAGAGGTCCAAACCAGATGTTCCATGATCTTTGATTTTTTTTCATGGCATCATAAACTGCTCATCAATATGAACAACTTTTGTCAAAGTGCCATTGACCTACCTCTTATAGTTTTAGCTGGGCTGTTGTGGTCTACATCAAGGAGCCTGGTCTTCAAAGTGTAATATATCCTATAGTTGCCCTGATATACAGCTATACAATAAACAAAAGTTTCATTCGAATTGGTTCAGTAGTTTCCGAGATTAGCGCGAACAAACAGACAAACAGACAAACAGATAAACAGACAAACAGACAGAAAAAATTTTAAAAACCTTGATTCATGTTCTGTTACTGTTTTTAGTCGCCTAAGTTATTTTGAGATAAATATCTTCAATGTACAGACACAGCTTTTTTACATTTTATTATATGTATAGATAAGAAGTTAATATTATGAACATCTTAAAATGCTTAAAACAATCACCTGTGTAAACACACCTTTTTCTACTTATGACATTATACAATTTATGGAAAAAAACATTGGGGGATTGTTTTATTGGCTATTATATATCGGTTCCATGGTGTAATGGTGAGCACTCGGGACTCTGAATCCAGCGATCCGAGTTCAAGTCTCGGTGGAACCTGATTTTTATTTTTGTTTAAAAGAAATACCCTACCTACTCACATAATTTGTAGGCTACCAAATATTTTTATCTGTTCACAGCTGAATAAACATATACAGAGTCATAGCCAACTACAGAATAGTGTTTAAGCTTATGCGATAAATAAATTGGCCGTATATCTAAGGTGGGACCGGATATTTTAATAATTTATAATCACACATTTTTAACTCACTGTTATAATTAGGTACCAAAACATGTAGTCACATAACAAAACTTAACTTACGTACCTACTATTTTTAATTTGTACACAGCTGAATAAACATATACAACGTAATAGCTAATTACAAAGTAACGCTGAAGCTAATGCGCGCGGTAATCAGCCGGTTCCATGGTGTAATGGTGAGCACTCTGGACTCTGAATCCAGCGATCCGAGTTCAAATCTCGGTGGAACCTGATCTTTAGTATCTAGGGTTTGTTATAGTTTCGTCTTTTAGAGTTCAATTATAACGTACCACTATGGCAGCTTAACGAATTAAAATATGTTATTGCATTCTATTATAAGTAATCTTTTCCTGATATTTTTTCCTGGTAATCACCAGGTCCACTAGTACCTAGATTTATTTCACGACCGTTATACGGTCTACTGTGCAAGTCTACTGCAAATAAAGTTCAGAGTGGTTTTTCTGCTCGATGTCCTTTGAAGCTCCCGGAACTAATTATTATATTTTTCAAGATCTTAAAAATATCTATACAAAAACTCACAAGATCCACGGCAGCAACGGTGAGCGGCCGGCAATCGCTTACCATCAAGCGAACCGTCTGCTCGTCCGCCACCAATAACATTAAACATATAATAGCATAAGTTTAGGTTCCACCGAGATTGAATCCGAGTTCTTGAGCTGTCATATTCATAATTGAACTCTATAATAACAAATTTATGCAAAAGTTCAGGTTCCACCGAGATTTTGAACTCGGATCGCTGGATTCAGAGTCCAGAGTGCTCACCATTACACCATGGAACCGGCTGATTACCGCGCGCATTAGCTTCAGCGCTACTTTGTAATTAGCTACGATTATTGCATTGTGTTTGTTCAACTGCTGCAATTGTGTGCAATGCAATAGCTATTTACAATGTAGCGAGCGAGTTAATTTCAAACTGCAATCAGCCGGTTCCATGGTGTAATGGTGAGCACTCTGGACTCTGAATCCAGCGATCCGAGTTCAAATCTCGGTGGAACCTGAACTTTTTGCATAACATTTGTGGCAGTTTTGTCTTATAGAGTTCAATTATGAATATGGCAGCTCAAGAACTTAAAATATTTTATTGCACTCCATAAATTAAATATCCAAGTCAAACACGGGTATCAGTATCAACGAGGTTAAGTAGGTATCACGGATAAATGTATTAAGTACATAACTACTAATTAAGTGATTTTCTGACCATTTTTCTTTGTGATCACTAGGTCAACCACTAAGCTGCTATTCGATCTACTGCGCAAGTCTACTGCAAACAATATATAGTATTTTTCCTGCTTGCAGTCACAGTTCTCTGAAGCTACCGGTACAATATTATATTTTTTAAGATTTTTAAAATATCTTAAAAAATATTCAAAAGTTTAGGTTCCACCGAGATTTGAACTCGGATCGCTGGATTCAGAGTCCAGAGTGCTCACCATTACACCATGGAACCGGCTGACTGCAGTTTGGATTAACTCGCTCGCTACATTGTAAATAGCTATTGCATTGCACAAAATTGCAGCAGTTGAACAAACACAATGCAATAATACTCGTAGCTAATTACAAAGTAGCGCTGAAGCTAATGCGCGCGGTAATCAGCCGGTTCCATGGTGTAATGGTGAGCACTCTGGACTCTGAATCCAGCGATCCGAGTTCAAATCTCGGTGGAACCTGAACTTTTTGCATAAGTTTGTGGCAGTTTTGTCTTATAGAGTTCAATTATGAATATGGCAGTTCAAGAACTTAAAATATTTATTGCGCTCGATAAATTAAATATCCAAGTCAAACACGGGTGTATGTATCAACGAGGTTAAGTCATCATCATCATTAGTCTGGCAGTACCCACTGTAGAGTAAAGGCCTCCTTTCTTTTTCACCAAAGTTCCCGGTCCTGAGCTGTTCGGATCCAAGTAGGACCTCCTATATTGGTAATATCATCGACCCATCTAATGACGCTGGACGACCAGGATTTCGTTTGTCTATTCTAGGGCACCATTCGGTAAGGAGCTTACGTACCACGCTTAAGTACGAGGTTAAGTACCACGAATAAATGTATAAAAAGTACAGAACCACTAAATAAGTGATTTCCTGACCATTTTCTTGGTGATCACCAGGTCAACCACTGCTATTCGATCTTCTGCGCGAGTCTACTGTACTTAACTAAAATTTAATATTTTTCCTGCTCGCAGTCTTCTGAAGTTGCCGGTACCATGTTATAATATTAGGCTTTCAAAAAATCTTTAAAAAAATCAAAAGGTCAGGTTCACCGAGATTTGAACTCGGATCGCTGGATTCAGAGTCCAGAGTGCTCACCATTACACCATGGAACCGGCTGATTACCGCGCGCATTAGCTTCAGCGCTACTTTGTAATTAGCTACGATTAATGCATTGTGTTGTTCAACTGCTGCAATAGGGTATTTGACTAATCTCGATTAGTAAAAAAATATTTATACTTTTCAAAATACTGGTAAATAAGAACCAATGGCCAAAATTTCAGTTAAAAATATAACGTCTAACTGGTTTATTGAGCATTCAAAGTTTCATGGGCAAGTCCATTTTTAAAGTATTACAATTTAAAAAAATAATTATATCATTGAACTACCCGTACATTTTCCACCAACTTTTATTATAAAACCATTTACTAAAACGAAACATTTGATATAGCTACCAAACAAAATTTACTAGTCGCGCTTTACAGGATACGAGCATGTGACGTCACTTGCCTGTAGTCATTTTGTATAGAGCGTTTTTGGGCTTGCCCAAAATATGTGCTCTTAAAGTTATGATATCTCAGGTAATTCAAATCAGAATCGAGTAATTATTACAATAATGTTTCTTAAATTGAGAGGTCTTTTGATTAAACACATAAAAAAAAAATTGTCAAATACCCTATTGTGTGCAATGTAATAGCTATTTACAATGTAGCGAGCGAGTTAATTCAAACTGCAATCAGCCGGTTCCATGGTGTAATGGTGAGCACTCTGGACTCTGAATCCAGCGATCCGAGTTCAAATCTCGGTGGAACCTGATCTTTTTGCATAGGATTTGTGGCAGTTTTATCTTTTAGAGCTCAATTATGAATATGATAGCTCAAGAAGTTAAAATATTTTATTACACTGGATAAATTAAATATCCAACTCAAACACGGGTGTACAGTGTCAAATAGGTTAAGTACCACGGATAAATTTATAAAGTACAGAACCACTAAATAAATGATTTCGTGACCATTTTTCTTGGTGATCACCAGGTCAACCACTGCTATTTGATCTACTGCGCAAGTCTACTGCAAATAAAATTTAGTTAAGTACTCACTTTTCCTGCTCGCAGTCCTCTGAAGCTACCGGTACTATGTTATATTATTAGACTTTCAAAAAATCTTTAAAATAATCAAAAGCTTAGGTTCCACCGAGATTTGAATTCGGATCGCTGGATTCAGAGTCCAGAGTGCTCACCATTACACCATGGAACCGGCTGATTACCGCGCGCATTAGCTTCAGCGCTTCTTTGTAATTAGCTACAATTATTGCATTGTGTTTGTCAACTGCTGCAATTGGGTGCAATGCAATAGCTATTTACAATGTAGCGAGCGAGTTAATTCAAACTGTATTCAGCCGGTTCCATGGTGTAATGGTGAGCACTCTGGACTCTGAATCCAGCGATCCGAGTTCAAATCTCGGTGGAACCTAACTTTTTGCTTTTGGGATTTCAATTTAATTTAGTAACTAAATAAGTACCCAATTAGCGGCAGAGAATAAGGTTGTGTCGGAATGTACCATCCCCTTAGAATAAGCATTCCGAAAGGTCAATTTGCCGCTGAAGGGGAAACACCGCTGGACATAGGCCTCTCCAAATGCTCGCCACTTTGATCGATCTTCGGCTACTCGCATCCAGCTCCAGTCAGCCTTCTTGCGCAGATCGTCACTTCATCTAGCCTGGCTGCTTGAGGTCGTCCTACACTACGTTTTTATTCTATACACAGCTGAATAAACCTACACAGTGTAATAGCTAATTACAAAGTAGCGCTGAAGCTAATGCGCGCGGTAATCAGCCGGTTCCATGGTGTAATGGTGAGCACTCTGGACTCTGAATCCAGCGATCCGAGTTCAAATCTCGGTGGAACCTGAACTTTTGCATAGAGTTTGTAGCGGTTTTATCTCTTATGGCAGCTACCTAGGTCTTAAAATGTCACTGAAAGGCACAAAGCGTTTTCGCATTCAACGCCTCCACCGCATGTAATATTGAAAGTGCAATAGCACAAAGTCTCCGCAAAGTTGTGATACCATTGTGACGTAATCTCTGAGCGCGTAAATATTTTATTAAAAGGGCGCATGAACCATCACTCCTGCGCGCAATATAGCGGGACACGACGACAAATCGTTTCGTGTACCGCCCTTGGAATGCTGGGGTGCTTTAGGAATTGGAGAGGAAAAGGTGAGATGTTTTTTGTTAGTTTTTGGAGACGAATATTGTTCCTGTATTGATCGATTGCGTTTTATCTGAATTTAGGTGGTCCGCCCTCAATTCTTTTAAATTGTAAGTAAGTAATAGATGGTGCTGGGCGTCGATTGCATCGCGCAAGTTTGTAGTTTTTTTGTACAACCTACCAAGTCTTGTCATTGTGTCTAGAGAATATAGGTTATAGGTTGGTAGCGCACTTGTGAACACTGGTTTTGCAGGTGTCTATGGGAGGCGGTAATCGCTTACCATCAGGTGATCTATCCGCTTATCTGCTACCTATCACATAAAAGAAATATGCTAACCCTTCATCCTACTACTATGTATAAAGGCGAAAGTTTGTATGGATGTATGGGATGTTTGTTACTCTTTCACGTAAAAACTACTGAATGGATTTGAATGAAACTTTACCACAATATAGCTTATACATCAGAATAATACATAGGCTACAAACCTGAAGTCCACGCGAACGAAGTCGCGGGCAAAAGCTTGTTCCAAATAAAAACATAAAAATCATCAATTCAAGTTTCTTTCGGGCAGGATGCCGTAACTCGGAAACTCAAAACTAAAGTAGGTACAATGTACATGGTATTAATCCCTTTTATAGGTAACTATTGCAAGTATACTTAGTGCAGAGAGTGCTCTTTTTTGCTCTATTTTTAAATAATATCATCAGAGTTAGTCATCTGGTGCATTTAATGTATTTTACAATTAAAACACCTACTTACCAAAAGTTCAGAGAAAAGACCATTAAACAATACTGTAACCCCACAAAGCATAAGCTCCACCCCACAGATTCCTTCCACAAAACAAAACAGATGATCTCCAACAAAAAAACTGGAGACCCGCTGAATAATACAGTCATGTCCGTCCGCCATTTGTCGCCGCCGTAGATTACGTTCAAAATGAAAAGTGGGTAGTTTCAAAAAGTTTTTCCATCTGGCGAAGTCGTAAATACTTGTCGCGAACAACCCCTTGACGGATATCCGAGAAGGGACGCCCTTATTAAATTTATGCTAATTTACTTGGCACTTCATTGTTTTTCTATTAATGGGCTTGTAATTAGGGTTGTTGATGATGGGGCTGATAAATTTGGGCTGAAAGGGTATCTTTTAGTTTCTATATTTAACTGCATTATGATTGTAGGTTTTTGGAAAATTCGAATCTTTGACTTGTCTGATTTTTTTTTCATTATAATGGACAAACGAGCGGACAGCTCACCTGATGGTAAGTTATCACCGCCGCCGCATGGACATCTGCAATCTCTGAGGCATCATAAATGCGTTGCCGGCTCTTAAAAGGAAGGAATAAGCCCTTAATGAATCGTTAATGAAACTTTCTTTTTTTTCTATCTGAAAAAAAAAGCCTGGTGAATTTTGTAAGTTTCTATTTACAGAAAAATACACTGGTTAGGGTGGTTTTAGTGGATTACTTTTCTGCGCGTAGGTATACGGTCTTTTCAGCACACGAGCTTACAGGCGTGCTTCAAAACACCAAACGCGCGTATACGTCTATCGGCGTGTTCACGTGAACTGAAAAATACCTAATTTCCATAACGATTCCATAGCTCGCACGACTGACAAAACACACCACATCATCATCATCTTCCTACACTAGCACAGTATGTTTTCTTATTCCATTCGTCTATCATTCGTCATCGTATCATCCTGCCCCTATTCAGTCGTATCATTCTTCATACAATCCATCCATCTCTATTTCAGCCTACCTCTGTTCCTCCACCCTTTTACAATCATACACATTTCTTTTGGTTACCTAGTACCTACCATGTTCCCCCTCTCTTCTCATGAAAGGTCTTTCATACAAATTTGGTGACATGTTCATTTTCTATCTAGAGTCGAAACGAATTTTCAAAAGACGTAGCTAACAAATTATGTTATTCAAAACGGTTGGTATAGAAGACGTGTTTATAGAGGTGCAAATGTTCATAGATAGACTATTGTTATGTGTTTGTATTGTCGTTTTCATTCGTTCTCTTTACTCCAAATCTCTTAACCTCCAAACAGTGCTTAATCTGCTTTGAGAACAGGTCGATAAATGAGATTAATGAATGAATATACTTTTTATTGCACACAAAACAGGAGGTAGGTATCTCTTTGTTTGAGCATTCGGCGCAGAACATGTAACAAAACTCCATTTATCCTACCACTTCAAAAGGGCATAAATCTGCTACAACTGCGACTAATTAGCTAAAACCAAAAGCGACCCCTGGCGTCGCTGCAAAAAATCCTTTCTGAGCTCCTAATGTGATTGAGCTCAGGTGCGCGCCCTGAGTATATTGCGAACTGAGTATAGGGGCCCTAATATGCTGCTGAGGGAACGTGCTAGAGACGAATAGTACTCTACATTTACTACTAGGAGAGAACTTGTGCGCTAAATTCAAATCGTGAACTAAAATCCTTTCTGAACTCCTATGTGATTGCTCAGGCAGACATAGCATTAAGAAAATACAGCCAAATATTTCTGTCTGAATAGATGAAAACGAATTGTGGTGCTGGAAACATTATGCTCCGAATACTTATTATGGTTGACAAAATGCTCAAATATATATTTTCCCTCCTAACGTGACTGTGTCTAAAACAAGTAGGTAACTGTGTCTAAAACAAATAGGTATGCTTAAGTAGGTACTGCTTTATTTCGGACCTTAAAATAATAACTCTTAGAATAATAACAGAGTTATTACTCTAGTTTTGGACACATATTATGAAGAAGTATGACACTCTTTTTGAAAATCCGGTTATTTTTAAGTTGGTCCTGCGCCTGATCCCTATTCGGTCGTGTCAACCGACCAATCTTACCTGTGTACTCATAAATGTAGTTATGTTTTCTTCGCTGTCCTTACATTTGAAAATGAAGTAGGTAAGTTTTTCTGTTTAGAAATTCTCAGCGTCCAGCCGAGATTTGGAGGATGGCGGTCTTGTACCCCCGTGCCTTGGAAAGGACGTAAATCTGTTGGTCCTGCACCTGATCATTCAATCGTGTCGCACTGGCGTCTCATCGAAATTTATGAAGGTACGGGAGTAGATAATGCACTTGTACTTATCTGCACACACACTGGGGCGCTCCATAAATGTTGAGACTTCGCCATAGCCGAATTATCGGTTGGAGGATTTATATTATACCCCTCTTCGTCATCCAGCGCCACCTTAGCCCCGCTGATCATCAGATCGGCTCCGTATAAATCATTCGCTGTCGCGCGTATTGGATTAAGATTTCCTCGATGTACCGGACGAGCTCATCCGCCGAGTGACGGGAGTTATCGATGCGAATTTCCCTGGAGGTGGAGGATGCTTCCCTATCTCCGTAGATTAGATGCAAACTGTTCCGTTGTTGTGATGGATTGAGGTATGATTGGCGTGTGAGGAATGTTATTGGGGAAAATAGTCGACAAACCTGACACCAGTCAGCATCATAATGTCACATCAAAGACGCCCAAATACTTGGCAGCATTCACCATAGGTATGCAATAATATGAATAGGTACAACCAACGTAGCTATCACTTAAAAAAAACTTACTGCTTTATTGCGGCACATAATATGAAGAGGAGTATCGTACCGACTTGAAAAATCTGGTCATTGTTAAGCGGTTGCTCCTGCGCCTGATCCCTCTTCGGTCGTGTCACATTAGCGTCCCATCAAAATATGAGGAGAGAGTGGCTGCGCACACACTGGCGCTCTATAAATGTCCTGCGTCAATGGCTGATCGTTGAGACTTCGCCATAGCCGAATTATCGTTTGGAGGATATATACCCCTCTTCGACATCCAGCGCCACCTTAGCCCCGCTGATCATCAGATCGGCTCCGTATAAATCATTCGCTGTCGCGCGTATTGGATTAAGATTTCCTCGATGTACCGGACGAGCTCATCCGCCGAGTGACGGGAGTTATCGATGCGAATTTCCCTGGAGGTGGAGGATGCTTCCCTATCTCCGTAGATTAGATGCAAACTGTTCCGTTCTGCCCTGTTACACACAAGTATGCTATTTTAAATTAGATGAGTTACGCGTAACCAGTGCGAAATACTCTTAAAAAGTGTGATCTATATGGCACTAAAGACAGTTTAAAAAAAAAGTGTATCAATGAGCCAGAACTCATATGACAAATTCGTTTAACTTAATTTTTTATCGTTTCAGCCATGCCTAACTCATTCAATTTGAAGTTAACAGAGATAGGCATCATACACCAATAAATTCTGTTACTTAATCTAAATCTGTTAACTTGAAGTTAAAATAGTTACGCGTGGTCACTCGATGCGCGCGGAACAGTGGGCGGCGTGCACCTTGCGGCCATTTATTTCTTTACAATTCATGTCATTCATCATCAGCAACCCACACTCGTCTACTGCTGGACATAGGTCTCACCTAATATACGTCACTGCTCCAGATTTTCGGCCATTCTCATCCAGCCCACACCATCCAGCCTTCCAATGTCATCATCCCATCTTGTCGCAGGGCGTCCAACACTTGGCTCACCGAGTCGCGATCTCCACTCAAGGACTTTACGGCTCCAATGGTTGTCAATTCTGCGGCTAATGTGACCAGCTTATTGCCACTTCAGTTTGCTAATTCGGTGGGCTATGTCTGTGACTCTGGACTCTGGTTTTCTGTCGGATTACATAATTTCTGATGCGATCCTTCAGAGATACTCTGAGCATAGCCCTTTTCATAGCTCTTTGAGCGACTTTAAACAAGTGGACTAGTCCAGCCGTGAGTGTCCACGTCCTCGGCATCGAAAGTCATGACCTGGAGGACGCACTAGTTGAAGACTTTCGACTTAAGACTTTGAGGGATGGGCGATGAGAAGACTTGACGAAGCCTACCAAATGCTGCACAGCCTAGCTGAATTCTTCTATTAGCTTCTCTCTCGAAGTTGTTTCTGCCTAATTGGAGCGTTTGTCCTAGATAGACATATTCCTGGACAACTTCGAGAGGTACTCCATTAACTGTGACCAGTCCCGGATCAACGAGCTCGTTGAACATGACCTTGGTTTTATCCAAGTTCATCCGAAGACCGATGTGTTTGGAAGATTCAGCCAGGCTGCTCACCATCTCCTGTAGGTCATGTAAGGTTTCTGCCAAGATGACGATGTGGTCTGCGAATCGCAGGTGTGACATCGCCATTAATATTGATTCCGCGCTCTTTCCAGTTAAGCGTTTCGAACATGTCCTGCAGCGCAGCGGAGAAGAGTTTCGGAGACATAGACTGGCTCGGTTTGGCCATTTGGACTACTACAGACATATTAGCGGCGTCGTACAGACACCTTAACACCTCGATATATCGCCAATCGACTTTGCACCTCTCCAAGGCCTTGAGAAGTTCTCGACGGAGTCAAAGCTTTTTCTTAGTCCACAAACGCCATGCACAGGGGCTGGTTGTATTCTTTGGTCATCTGTATAACCTGTCTCACTGTATGAATATGGTATATGATGCTATAACTCCGTCGGAACCCGGCCTGCTCTGCAGGTTAAGCTTCGTCAAGTCTTCGTGTAAGGCGATTCGAAATGACTATTAAGAACAACTTTTAGACGTGACATAAGATGAAATTGGTCGATAGTTCTTCATTAAGGTTTTGTCGCCTTTCTTGAAGAACAATACGACCAAGCTCCGCTGCCACGCCCTAAGAGTTCTTCCGGAGAAAAGTTCCTCCAGCACCGGCTTTCAGAAGCTCGGTTGTGACTCCGTCTTCTCCCGGGCCTTGATTTTGACTTTATAACTGGCTATAAAAGGTGTAAACTTCCGAAAGAATCTCTGGCTTTGACGTGGTGACTTCTCCATTTGTTATGGTCAACTTTGACAGGTGGCTCCTTCCAAGCTGTTGTACGAAGACTTTGGGCCCCTGGTTCTGCTCAATTGCTCTCTGTATTGAGTGCATTGAAGCTTCGGAGGTCACGTCTTAACAGCTTGGAGATGGACTTATTCAGAGCCCGTTGTTCTGCCGAAGTGACTGATGGATCGTTCCGCCTCTTGTCCATTAGGCCCAAGAGTCTCTTTCGAAAGTTTAGACCGCTTGCCCGAACGTAACCACTCACAGAATTTTGCACCCTCGTCCCGAAGGATTTTCACCACTTGGTCGAGTTCTTCGGTCAGTGTGGTGTGGCGGCCTTCCTTATCCCGGAGATTCTTAGCACCCCCTGCCTGTCTGCCTGTCGTTAACAAAACCAGAATAGCAGGGCTGCCGCGAACTGGGGGCCGAGGCAATATTGTCTTCTTCATTAGGAGGATTTTACCATACCCACCACGCTGGACCAGTGCGGGTTGGTGGGTGGTTCGCCAGGACCTCTTTCGTTGATTAGCAATCGCTTATTGGTTCAGCTAACTATTGGTCAAAAAATACATTTCAGCGATATTTACCAATTTGTTAAGGTTTTTTGACAATTGGTTAACCACTAGTCAGAAAACAGGGCCTTTTAGTCAGACGCATCTAATACAACTAAATAGATAACATAGATAGGCTTTCCCTGCATCGTGTGTTTTGGTTGCACCCAACTCATCTAACTTAAGTTATCACACGACGCGTAACCACATTTGTATGAAATTCTGGTTATGCGAAACTCGTTTATCTCAATTTAAAAATTAAGTTTTATAGATATAAAAAAAATATATATGTCAATATGTTCTAGAAAGCATTTACACACCTAATCTGTCAGTTTCAATTATATAGCATGTTTCCTTAATACGCTACAAGTAAATGTTTGTTTAAAACTTCAAAGCCATTTTTCTCAAAACTATGTTTTTTGAGATAGCAGAGTTGTGCGTAACAGGGCAGCGTTGTTGTGATGGATTGAGGTATGATTGGCGTGTGAGGAATGTTATTGGGGAAAATGTACAGTCGACAAACCTGAATCATGACTTTTGTCGATCTTTCCTTTGCACAGTCAGCATAAATATAAAGTTACATCCAAGACGTCCAAATACGTTACACGTATCTACCTACATTGTGTTTTTTTTTATGTGATAGGTAGCAGACGAGCAGGCGGATCACCTGATGGTAAGCAATTGCCGCCGCTCATGGAAACTTGCAACACCAGTGGAGTTACAAGTGCGCTGCCAACCTTTTATCCCCTTGCCCCCCGGGTGGGCCTCCGGTACCCTCACTCACTCGGCGAAACACAGCACAGGGGACGCTTTTGCTAAAACACTAAAAAATGTGGTATTAGACATACAATTATCAAACTCCAAGTTACACAGATGAATCTATTTGGATAAACTCTAAATAACCCTGTATAAAGTACCACATTCTCAGATTCTAGCTAGATTTTAAAACGTACGACCAGCTGTTATAACATTTACACGTGATTACATACGTCACTACATCTTTGAGGATATTGTTTACTAAAAGTTTCAAAAAAAAAAAACCATTGGCGTAATACCCTTAAGTACTAATTACGCTCATGAAACAGATGTAACCATGTTTGTTAATTTTAGATAAATTATAAATGAAAAATGGGCTAAAACTTTATAAAAATATTTATTTAACGTAAGAAGACCGCCTAACGCTACAGAACAACCGCCATGACAGTTAGAGAGAGAGAGAGCTATACCTGTCTCACTTACACCTAGAACACATTACATTGTACTTGACATATTAACTTTTTCTTAACACCCCCTCTCAATGTAATGATCTTTACATAACTACTATTTCCTTGAACTACATTACATATCTATTGTAAGAACATTAAATTTTATATAAACTTTGCAAACAAACTACTATAACAAAAGGTATTCTAATAACATTCTATTTAGTTAAGTTACTTTAAGCCACACATATTTACAAATTTTAACAACATATTACTTCTCAAAGCTTTGGTCAACATATCAGCAATTTGCTCCTCAGTTTTTACATATTTAATACATACCCTTTGTTTTTCAATAAGTTCCCTAATAAAATGATATTTAATATCTATGTGTTTTAATCTCTTAACAGTGTTGGTATTAGCAATAACCATAGCAGACTGATTATCACAAAATAAAATAGCTGGAGTTACATTTTTTATATTAAAATCACACAACATATTGCTTAGCCAACATGCCTCAGCTCCTGCCATACTCATTGCTACATATTCAGCTTCAGTGGAAGAAATACTGACTGTGCTTTGCTTCTTTGAGCACCAAGATATCAGACAGTTTGCATACTTAAAGCAGTAGCCAGTGGTAGACTTCCTATCTATCAGATCCCCTCCCCAATCAGCATCACAAAAACCCACCAACTCCTCATCATTACAGTTATAAATCAACTTATAGTCTAATGTGTGTTTAATGTACCGCAGTACTCTCTTCAAAGAAACTAATAACATATTACTAGCCCTATCTTGATATCTACTTAAAATTGATATTGTAGCACATATGTCAGGTCTGGTACCACAGGCTGCATACATTAAACATCCAATTATTTGTCTACATACATTTTCAGTTTCAGGTGTACACTTATTATTTTCAAGTTCCTTTAACATTAAAATTCTGGTCCATAGGTGTGCTAATTGGTTTACAATCATACATATTAAATCTCTTAAGAACATTTTCAAGATAACCTTTTTGACATAATACTGTAACATGAGTTTCTAAATTTTGCTTTACATTAATTCCTAAAAAATCAGATACCAAACCCAAATCTTTCATTTTGAATTCATTGTTTAATACTGATTTCAAATATGACACAGAATCCTCATTACTACCAAAAATTAACAAGTCGTCAACATATATAAGTACATACATCTTTTCATTTTTGTTACATTTAGAATACAGACATGGATCAGAATCAGATCTTTTAAAACCTTCTTTAATTAGCACAGAGTTGAATTTGTCATTCCAGTACTTAGGTGACTTCTTTAAACCATACAAGGCTTTATTTAGCTTTACAATACATTCATTATTTTCATAGGCTCCATCAGGTAAGCTGATGTATACATTCTCATTTATTTCCCCATATAGAAAGGCTCCCGTAACATCCATTTGATACACAGGTAAGTTAAACTTTGTTGCTATAGCTATAAACAATCTAAAAGTAGCCAACTTAGCCACAGGGGCATATATTTCACTATAACTTAATACATTTTCCTGTTCAAAACCTCGAGCTACCAACCTAGCTTTATATTGAATATCATTGTTATTTTGTTTTATTTTAAATACCCACTTAGTACTAATAGCTTTCTGATTATCTGGTAAATCGCTTACTGTCCATGTATTATTTTCTTTTAATGTCTGTAGTTCCCTCTGAATGGCCTTCTGCCACTCGGATGCCTCTGGACTCCTCATAGCCTCCTCGTACGATTTAGGCTCACAATCTTCTACCAGAACATTATTACAATTATAGAATTGTGTTGGCTTTCTGACACGTTTGTTTTCAGAATTTATGGGTGGATTTCCAGCATTTTCACCTTCACTACTGTCACTTGGTTCATATAAGCTGCCCTCGGAATCACTCTGTATAGTATTCACTGTGTTATCATCTCCTTCAACAGTTTGGTCTTGCGCTTGATCTTCAGCAACAGCTGTATCTTGACATTCGGAGAACTCCTCCTCTTGGTTGTAAACACATGGCACAGTTGTCGACTGTGATGTCGACTCTGGTTCTTGTTCTTTATTTTCTTTCACAAAAACAATGTCCCTTTTTGTTTCAACGTCATTTTTATGTTGGAAAAACACTCTGTATCCTTTTGTAGTCTCTCCATAACCAACTAGAATACCCTTCTCACCTTTAGGGTCCCATTTACGCCTCTTTTCTTTTGGTATATGGACATATACTGGAGCACCGAACACCTTAAGGTTGTTTATATCAAATGTTTTGTTTGACCATAATTCATATGGAGTTTTTCCATCAACTGAGCTTTTTCCAGTTCTGTTAATCACATATGCTGCAGTATTTATAGCCTCTGCCCACAGATTGGTAGGCAAATTTTTCGCAAACAACATTGATCGGGCCGCTTCTACTAGAATTCGATTTTCACGTTCAGCTCTACCATTCTGTTCAGGGGTAAAAGTCACTGACGTTTGATGTACTATTCCCTTTGCCTGGAACATTTCACGTACCTCGTTATTTACGAATTCAGTTCCATTGTCACTACGAAAGATCTTGATTCGGTTTCCAGTCTCATTTTCAGCCCGAGCAATATAATTTCTTATACACTGTTTTATTTCATGTTTTCCTTTTACAAAACACACTTCCCTGTATTTTGAAAAATCATCCTTGAACACGACGAAATACCTTGAACCACCAATAGAACTCTCTTCCATTGGCCCGCATGTGTCTGCATGAATGATCTCACAAGTCTTGGAGCTGACATTTGAACTTCTAGGATAAGGCAGACGGTGAATTTTACCCTTCATGCAGCTTTCGCATGTCGCCGAGTCGGACACTTGAGTATTGATATCAACATTATTATTCTTCAACACTTCTTTCACATAAGCCATGTTTTGATGTGCCATCTTTTCATGCCATTCATGCAATGCAGAACACTTAACATCCGCAACGTTGGCTTCGGACGTATTGTGATAGCGAAAGTTCAAATAATACATGCTTCCATTACGCTCAGCAATAGCCATCACCTTATTTTCTTTATAAAACTTGCATTCATTTTCGTTTGTTACAATAACATAACCTCTATTCGTTGCACGGTTCACAGAGAACAAATTTGTTGACAGTTCGGGAACATGCAGAACATTATCTATGGTAGTTTCAATCCATTCGTTCCCATTCCATACTTGTACTGCCACCTGTCCGCAGCCTTCGACACTAATTTGCGTTCCGTTTCCCACAATTACAGATTTTCCTTTTACTGAACAATATGATTTAAATAGTTCGTAATCACAACACATATGCTCGCTCGCACCAGAGTCTACCAGCCATTTTGTTTTATTAAAATTTTCATTTGTTTTGTCCATTACCACAAATGCATTGCCTTTTTTGTCCTTTCTAAAACGACACTCACTTTTTAAATGTCCTGGCTTATTACAGTAATAACACCTCACTTCCAAATGATGATCCTTGGAGTGACGAAAATCATCAGTCTTATTAGATCGACACTCACTCTGATAATGTCCTAGTTTATTACACTTAAAACACTTGATAGTTTTCCTATTTGTTTTTTTAGCCACAAACGCTGCCGACGATTGCGAACTCCCGCCTTTTTCTTTAATTCTCTCTTCTTCTATTAACAATCTAGCGACCAGATTATCGTAGGTTTGCTTATCATCTGGCGCCGATTCCCATGCCGAGACAAAGTGCTTATAATCTTCCGGTAACGACATCAGAATCTTCGTTATAACAAACTTCTCGGATATCGCTTCTCCGAGCTGTTTTAAGTGGTTTTGCATTTCCTGTATTTTGGACAGAAATACAGACATATCTGAGTTTTCATCATACTTGAATTGAAAGAAACGTTGTTGTATTATGTGGATGCTTGTTTCAGACTTCTGTTCATAGACACTTAGTAATTTCTGCCACATACTAGCGGAGGTTTCACACGAAATAATGTGCAACATGACTTCTTCCGACATTCTCGTTACTAACAACGTTTGAGCTTTCGCATCCTGAGCCTCCCAACGAGCGCGTTGTACTTCATCCTCAGGTTTCACCGAAGTTCCATCCACTATATTGTAGACGCCCTGACCCCGCAGTAAGACGGACGTTTGGAACTTCCAAATGTTCCAATTTCTGGCACCCTCCAGTTTTATAGTAAAATGATTGTTCTGTACGGCCTCCATTTTCTTCCTTCCTGTAGATTTCCTGCCTTGTCGAACTGACTTCGAACAAGTAATTTCCTTCCCGGTTTAACCTCAAAATTTTTGCCGCCCACGCTCGCCGGTTTTTGCTTTTACTACTACAGTATTTACTTTCCTTTCTAAACTATTTTAACTTTCCGTTTAACTACGTTATCTGGGCCCATAACCAGATAAATTATAAATGAAAAATGGGCTAAAACTTTATAAAAATATTTATTTAACGTAAGAAGACCGCCTAACGCTACAGAACAACCGCCATGACAGTTAGAGAGAGAGAGAGCTATACCTGTCTCACTTACACCTAGAACACATTACATTGTACTTGACATATTAACTTTTTCTTAACAATTTTAGTTGGTAGGAGACTGATAAAATAGATATTCTTTATTGCCCAAAAATAGAGACGTCATATAAGTGAAACAACAGCGATAAACAGTAGGTAAGTACAATAAGGCGGTCTTATAGGCGGTTATGAATACGTTGTGCGATTCCATTTTTTTATGTGATAGGCGGAAGACGAGTAGACGGATCACCTGATGGTAAGCGATTGCCGCCGCCCAACGACACCTGAAACACCAGTAGTCGTATGTGCGCTGCCAACCTTTAACCCCCTTTCCCACCAACTGGGTCTCCGGTAACGTCGCTCACTCAACGAAACACAGTGCAGGTGCTGCTTCACGGCGGTCTTCTGTGAGGCCGTGGTATCACTCCGGCTGAGTCGGCCCATTCGTGCTGAAGCTTGTTTTCCACGATTCGACTGTCACCAATCAAATCTATTTAAAACAATTGAACCTCCTTTCTGCGCATGGGCGCATCGCTTTTTCATTTTAATCGATGTCATCAAATACCATTTCATCATCATCATCAGCATCTGCCTGCCCTATTCCCAGGTTATCTGTAGCCTTACCATGAATTGAAATACCATCATCGCTATCGAAAACTATCGCTTTGTCGCTTTCATTGTGATGCATTTGAAAGAGACAGAGCAATAGTTTACGTTATGTCAGTTTTAGATGTCAAATGGTAGCGCTACTGGGTTCGGCGCAGTATGTTTTCTTCTTCCATACGTTCCTGTCATTCGTCATCGTATCATCAACAGGATCATCAAAAGGACCTCCTTTTTCAGTCAAGTCAAATACCATTTATAGAAATAAAAACAAAAACAAATCGATAATCACAATTACGAAAATAATAACCGTTCGTTCCCAACCACAGTTTAAACCGGGGTTAAGCGTTCTATATTTGAAATATGTCCGGCACTAGGCGTTCAATTAACGGAGTGCCGTTATTAATGGGACGCTCTCGGCGTCCGATTAAACTCAATCTCCGGTAATCCGCGGCGAAGGGCTGGTTGCACGAAAAGAGGTTAAGCGTGGAATTCTAACCCCGGCGTTAGAGTTTGTTTATGCGAAAGGGAGGAATAAGAACAAGGGTTACCTGATGGTAAGTGACCAATGTTGGCTATGAACGCTTGCGACACCAGAAGAGTCCCTGATGTTTCTTAGGATAGAATAAGCTTGTCTCTTGAAGGTAGGTATTTAAGTCATAATCGTCAGCAAATACTTCTACGCCAAACTGTTCCACATAATCAGCAAGCGCGTATCCTGATGATTCCTGTAACAAATGTGGATATATTTGTCATCGAATACCTGTCGCATCCAAACAAAGGTGACACACAGTGCTTATGAAAGCGAGGGAAATCTCAGATTCAGTCGCAGTGTCCGGTTTGTTTTAGGCATTCTGGTAGTAAATGCTCACTGCCGCCCATGGATACCTGTTAGGTCTGCAAGGTATGCTGATCGGTTGCCAGCTCTTCTGGTCATATAACAGTATGGGGTGCGACCCATGGGTGTTGTCTCTGGCCTCAGATTTGAATACGCGCTACATAATTCAAATTCAATTTTGCTTTCGGGATGTTGATGGTACAATTCTTTGGTATTTGGAAGTCTCCGTGACAAAACAAGTGTTAGATCGGTTTACCAAATCATTATTGTTGCTATAAAATGCCTGAAAATACCTGATAGAAAACCAAAATATGTACCAGAACCTAGCTCCTGTGACGTCCTCTTCACGCGTCGCGTCGTTCGAAGGTAACTACATCCTATAAGATGCTGATGCGAGTTATCCCGACTAACCCCGGGTCAAAACTGTCAACTAACCCGCTCGCAGCCACCCACCCCCAGCGGGTTGCGCGGGGAAGGCACGCACTAATTACCGACGAGAATTCGATGCCATAAATCACAGACATAATATAACTGCGCACCGTCGCGTCGCGGAATGCACGCCCCAAATCCACTGGGCGCGCTCCCGAATTACAAATTCAGTTGGGGATTTTCGAAATTCGAATTGCACTGGCCGCACGGTTGGACGGGCTAACCTATGCTATTCGATTTTTGAATCTAGAACGAGGTTGAAGTTGCCTCTTTTATTGGCTAGCATGCCAGTATTTTACATGGCATTGGAGTCGTGCTACATATTCGATTTTTGAATTTAAGTAGGATGCAGATTGTCATCTATTTACCTAAATGAAATACATATTTTATTAAATCCGAGACTTCACTTTTAGATGCAATTGAAAACTTTGATGTTCTCGGTATAGGGCCCGATTCGATCTCAATTTTTATCCCAGAATAAATTTAATAATAATATGATTAATTCTGTCATATCATACGAATCAAATAATAGCATAGATTATTCTCGGATAAATATTAGGTACACTAAGATTAATCACTAGTTTGTGAACTATCTAATTGATTACCTAGACCTAAGTGTCAATCGTAAAATAGGTATACTCCGTCTCTCATATCTAAGTAAGCGGTTTCTAGGACTCATATAAGCTGCGTGAAAAATCCCTCACCAGAAAAATAAACCTCTTTTTCTTTCAACTTGGCATAAAGCAAAATCATCTCTCGTATGAAAATAAAAAATAAAGTCCGCCATCTTTAAATGGCGCATTTTCGCGCGTTCCTCCCTACGGGTTATTTATGAACAGTCACTGAGCTATGTAATAATCTGGGGCTGGATTTAATTTGTCGGACTGATTTCACACTACCGTGCAAAAGCGAGAGGGATATACAAGGTTGTGCAAGTTGGAAGGAGATGGCAATAAATCGTTAGCGGTTTCGGCTGGGCTGTAATGGAAAATCGGCAGTGCGAATTTAATCGGAGTTTTCCGTAGTAAATAATGTGGGATTTGTTTGGGCTCAAATCGTGGGTTCTCCTTGTTTTATGGGGTGTGGATTTGTTTCTAATTGGGGATGTGGCTAACCCAGGTCCCGGTGTAAGGGCTCGTGGGTTTTTATGTTGGCAATTTCACGTTCTTGGTCGAGTGACAGAATTAAACGTTAACTTATTTTTTAGGGTTCTTTTAACTCTCATACTTATCCCAAGGAATATTTTTTATACTACTTGAGTACGCCCCGTTGGTCTAGTGGTTTACGTACCGGGCCGTGATCTCGGGGTCCCGGGTTCGATTCCCGGGTCGAGCAAAAGTATATTTCGAATTTTTCGAACATAGCTCGGGTTTGTGATCAGCAATCCGCATTACATCATGGCAAGCGTGGTGATTAAGCCTAATCCCATCATAGTAGCGATAACTTGATTTCTATGATGGAGGCCTTTGCCCTGCAGTGGGACAGTATATAGGCTGATACTTTTATACTTTTACTTGAGTAAGTAAGTACTTCATTTTAATTTGATCTTGTCATTGCCGTGTTTGTTGAACTCAAAAGTATACAGTGCTGCTGAATTTGTTCAAAATGGTTGGTAGAACATGTGGACAATGGGTGTAAATGTATACTAATACCCATGTAGGTACAATAAAATAAGATCAGTAAATAATAAAAACTACTTAATTATCTGGATTTTTGCCGGTTTTGCTGGTAAGAGAGCCGTGCTTCGGTATGAATGGACAGGCACAAAAAACCTTGCCGTGTTTTGACATACTTACTTACATAATAAGTACAGTCAATAACATAAAAGTTAGAAAGATTGTCTGAGGCTAAGTGTAGTACAGTCAGCCACAAATCAGTTTACCACAATCTATCAAATTTCCTTAATTGATATTCAACCTTATGTATGACAGTAAGATGAGCGTCGATTGAGGAAATTTGTCAGTTTTGTATACGTCTTATATTATATTTCCTATACATATATAGTAGAAAGCAGCACCTGCTCATAGCCACACACTATCGCTTTAAAGCAGATACAATGGCTTTTAATCCCGTTGTCAGGCGATTCAGACTGATTAATAGCACGCACACAGCGAGCTCAGTGCCAGTCTAACTTGGACCCCGTAGGCTATGTACAGAGGACATCAGATCGAGTTACCTTCAAAAATAGCACTCCTTGAGAATTATGGATGGTCCAGAGTCCAAAAAGGGTAACTTCACGTGACGCTCTGTGCCTAAAACTGATTGATAATCCATACTTTTTATAAAGAGATAAATTCTATAGAAATTGACAAACCTTATTATACAAAAAACGAAAAAACGAAACACTAGCGCGATGCCATTAACACCATGCGTCATCTATTGACAGACGGTGGAACTACTGTTCCGAAACAAAGTGAGGACGGGCCACTAGTTTTATACCTAATATTTTAATACAAGTCTCCCATTTTAACATGTATTCTTTGCCCTCCTTAAGCCCGGGGTACGCTTAAAACCATTATTCCGGTTCCTCAATCCACCACTGGTTGGGACACCACAGGTATTGCAGGTGTTCATGGGCGGCGGTAATCGCTTACCATCAGGTGATCCGTCACCACCAACTATATCATAAAAAAAAATCTTTGTTGGACCAGTCGTACCCTAATGTCATCTATCGAATTTTTAATTTGCAAAAACCCTCATTTGAAAAAAAACACCAAAACTAGTTCAGTACCCTCAGGCGCATGATCCGTAGATCTACATACACTGGTCTATCCTAATAGGGCATAAGGAGGGTGACAATTAATGCTCTGTAACCGGGACTCAAGATGGGGTGACGACGCGTTTCCTACAGGACAGATTAGTCCGCGGTTAAAGGATTAGACAAATGAGACGATGGGAACAATGGAGGAGAATGGCAGTTTTGAGAATGGAGACTTGGAGAGTGAATCTAGTTTTTAATTAAATGATTTCAATAGCTGTAATATTTTTATTTATTCAGTTTATAAACCAAAGGGTTATCTCCATCTCTAGGTATTTGTCCAACCCATTACATTCAGTATTAAGGTTTTCCGAATATTTATAAAATGCATGAAGACTAAAAAATATAGAAACCACTGCCTCCCCACAATTTGAGTAGAAGTCTAAAAAGTGACGTTACCTAGAGCCATGGATTATTAAGCTAAAGCTCTGGAAGAACCTGGACGTACCTTTAAGAAATTGTATTAAAAAAATATAAGTAGATAACAATAAAAACTTACAATTATTACATAAATTATTTATAAACATATTGTTTTGTATTTATCCTTTCGACTGTACATTTAATCAAAACAAAAGCATACATTTCAAAAAAAGAACATGCTAAATTAGAACAAATAAAATTTGAAATTCGAAGCCCATTAGTGAGGTGCCGCGGGCACTTGTTCACTCGTTACACCGCGTCCATTTGTTTGCCGCAAGTCGGCTTAATCCTGCGATTGTACCCGGATAATCCGGGATCACGAATCATGACACTATTGTTGTAAGTGTGAAACCGACACAAATAGGCCTACGGCTTTGCGCGTCCCTAATGTATCCCAACATTAGATGCGACTATTGGATTTGAATTGTATTCGTTGACTTTAAGGTCGCATATTGTGTGTAGGTAGCCAGTTTACGGAATGGTGGTGAAATATGATTCGTTTTTCAAAATCTCTACTAATTTTTACGTTTCAATTTAAACGTTTTCCTTTGTGCCGTAGAGTTCAAAGTTGCATGTGGTTTTTGATATTTTGGTGATGTTTTGGCATTGGAGTCTATTTATTTGAGAACAACGGATGTTCATTTGAATTTTTATTTATAAATGCTCATTGTGCTTAGTTAATAACGAGATTATTCGCGCTCTGGGGTGGTTTGTTCAAATATTGGCCCCAGTGTAAAGCCAATATTGGTGTTGGGGTAATGGTACGTGAAGTGCCCGGGTAGGTATTTGTAACAATGTTATTTGTTTGTCCAATTGTTCTGGTTACAATGTATGGTAACAGTTTGTACGGCCACCGTGGCGTTTAATCAAGTTGCTAAGTTGAGTCTGTATTTTGCTTGTAATTTGATTTGGGACTGCCATGTTTTTACCCAGACTTGAGTAAATAAAGAACTATATTTTTAAAAATTATACAATCCGAACATGATTAATTGATACCTAGATTTAAGGAAAAATTGTTCATAAGATGATAGAAACACATGTAATAGGGTATTTGACTAATCTCGATATAGTAAAAAATATATATACTTTTCCAAAATACTGGTAAATAAGAACGAATGGCCAAAATTTTCAGTTAAAAATATAACGTCTAGCTGGTTTTATGAGCTTTCAAAGTTTCATGGGCAAGTCCATTTTTAAAGTATAAAATTAAAAAATAATAATTATATCATTGAACTACCCGTACATTTTCCACCAACTTTTATTATGAAACCATTTACTTAAACGAAACATTTGATATAGCTACCAAACAAAATTTACTAGACGCGCATACAAGATACAAGCGTGTGACGTCACTCGCCTGTAGCTATTTGTATAGAGCGTTTTTGGGCTTGCCCAAAATATGTGCTCTTAAAGTTATGATATCTCAGGTAATTCAAATCGGAATCGAGTAATTCTTTCAATAATGTTTCTTAAATTGAGAGGTCTTTTGATTAAACACATAAAAAAAATTTGTCAAATACCCTATTAATGTTTTGATGTAATGTAGTTTTATGAGCGTGGGAGAGCCACGCTTCCGCATGAATGGGCCGGAATAGCTCGACGGGAGTCATCACGGTTTTACAGAAATGTGCTATTTGACCAAGTGAGTTCGTGTATCGGATGCCTAATCCGGGGAGAAAGGAAGTTTTAAAGATTGGCGGAGCACTTATGTATCCATTAGTGTTGAGTACTTGGGCGGCGACATTGCTGTCAGAACCAACTGATTGGTCTACTCGTCTGCCACCTATCACATAGAAAAAGACAGATCATCGTAAAGTCTCCGAAACAACGTTCATAGAAGCGTCTGTCTCGCTCTGACTATACCATGTTAGAACGTGAGGAAAGGTTCACCTGTTTACCGATACAAGTAGACTTCTAATCGAATTTTCCTTCACATCTTCAAATCGAAAGCACTCATCCTAATAGCCCGACTTTACGCGGCGACAAATAAAAGCGAATTTACATCGCATTAAAGTGATATCTTTAGTGCGGGCCGTGCGGGTCGCATACGGCCCCCCGGGGGGTCGTGCGGTGCGCGCGCCCGATAATTATCAAATGGTTATCGTGGGGTAAGGGGTTTACATGGGACAGTGCCAGGATAACTCAGGAAATCGAATGAATGACAAAATTGTAGCTTTCAGTCCAAACCAGTGAGTTGTAACTACTACGTATAGAGAAGCTAAGCCAAACAAAACAAGTGTCGCGAAGGAAGCGGTGGCAGACAGCTGCGGGGAGAGAGGGCGAGTAAGTAGGCATCATGGCGCAAAAAACTGGTTTACTGCGGCGGTTATATACGTTAGTAATATTAGTTCAATAGTCGAAACGTACAGCATAAATAACTACATCAATTTACTATAAAAAAATCTGCAATCGATTGTCAAAACACATTTAGTTTAATATGAATAGAGTTGACCAAACATGACACATTGTGTTGTTTTATTTGTCGATTTAACAGGCTGTACTTATTCAAATCAGACATTTTCTCTAAGCATACTATAACTAGCGGCCGCCCGCGACTTCATCCGCGTGGAAAAGTAACTTTTTACCCCCCTTTTAACCCCTTAAAACCCCCTTTTCGCAATAAAAAGTAGTCTATGTTCTTTCTCAGGGTCTAGATCATCTGTTATACCAAAATCCATTTAAATCTGTTTAGTAGTTTTGGCGTGAAAGACAACAGACAGACAGACAGACAGACAGAGTTACTTTCGCATTTATAATATTAGTTAGGATGTTATCATTCATAAATTATACTGATCTTATTTACGAGAAAAACAATGTAAAACCCGTTTTAAGCGTAACCCGTAGCAGTCGTAACATGTAAAACCCGTCTACGAAGTCGGAGACTCGTAGCACACTCGTAGGCCGTAGCCGTAACGCTACGCCGTAACGTTTATTGGTTGTTTGCATACTGCAAGTGCGACGTTGCAGGCGCTTTATTGGCTCCTAGTATTACCTTTGGTCAATAGTCAATAAGTTCGAACAGTCTTGGCTGTGAATATCTAATGTCATCTTTACGAGTATGTCGTTTACCGAATACCTTTTTTTGTGAGATTACTAAAATGAAAAAAATGTCTAGTTAATAAATCAATATTTTAGTCTTATTTACTTATACGATATTATTTGTTCATAGACTTTGGATGGCGTCTAATTCTCTGTACAGGTTGTATTTGTGAACACTTACATCCCTTTAACCACGTGTTCTACCAACCATTCTGAACAACACTCTGAACAATATTTCCATATAAGGTCGTTCACGTGACTTAGTCATTTTGTATGGGGAGCCGAAAATTTGTTGAACAAAATGTTGTTCTGAAATGGTTGATAAAACACGTGGTTAAAGGGATGTAAATGTTCACAGATACACTCTGTATAGATAACAAACCATTCCATATACGAGCATGCACCTACCACTAGCTCGGCGTTAAGGGAAAACATGGTGAGGAATCCTTCACTATTCGAATAGTTCCAGAAACGTGTAGATAACCATGATTCAGTTAGTCTGGTTTCCCTGTGAAAGGTCAAGCAGTAGTCGCTTCATTGTATTTAATAACCAAACCTTCCAAATCCTGAATACCTAATGGTCAAGCGCATCCCAGGGTGGATTAGACTATGTTTAGACGTAGACTTCATTCTCGCACCGCGACGATACTAGCACCGCCAATCGTGAGATTTATAAAACGTAAAAGGATGCACTAACATTTTTTCGAGATATAAGTATAACAATATTTTTTACTCGCGCCAAGTAACAATAATTTTTGTGATTTGTAGGAAAAAAATATTATATAAGTGTGCCCCAAAAAATTGTTAATACTCTTCTTATATTTTCAAGATTTTTTTAAAAAGGTATTTATATCTCATTATCCTCACAATTCGTATCGTCGCGGTGTCGCCTTAAGATGAGAAATATAGCAGACGGTTTACATAGTTTAAGTGAAGCACCTACTAAGCTATTAAGTGGAAGGAAAAGTGCGCTCAAGTCGATTTTTTTTGTAGGATACCTATTCCTAATCGTCACGTCAGTTAGCAGTAACAAACATCCCTCCTCAATACCCTATTATCGGGTGCAAACGGGAACACACGACGACATTAACCAGCACAGTTAACAGTTAAAGTGCATAATTGATCTGGTACGCCCCTGAGGAGCAAGGAGTACGGCAAGTCACGCGATACCGACCCTAATGTGGCGGTGATTTATATCTGTTACTTTTAGAAGCTGGTATCTAAGAACTGTTATTTGCTTAGGTCAGGACTGAGTCGCTCTGGATTGTTGTGAAAGCAAGAAAGTGCGGATGCAATGGTATAAATGCAAATAAAAATTTGTAATATTCAGTTTATGTCTAAATTATGATCTAAATGTAGGTACAGAACATTTAGAAATGTTAAATAATATTACATGTAATTTACCCCTGATTCGGAAGGTCGATTTCAAAGTCAAAGGCACATAAAGTTATGTTCAACGTTTACGCCTACTATACACAAGAAGGCAAAAACGCGTCTACGTTAAAACTTGCTTACAGAGGTATGAGTATCTATATTAGGCACTTGTTGTTCATTTGAGATTGATTAAAATTTGATACAAAGATTACTCTCATCTCACAATATTAAAAATAAATATTATTACAATGTCTTAGGTTCGGTAGATACCTACTTAAGTATAAAGTACTTTGTACCTTCGAACATTCGGACTCGGAAGTTTGCGTGCCAAGCGCCATCTACAGTCCCTAACGAAGATTCAGTGATGGCGGGAGATTTGCCGAGAGCCCGCCAATTTGCCACATTGATTTGTGGCTGGCAGCTTTTTATGGCCAATTAAAAAGCCGTTAGCGTGAAAAAATAATTGTGGGGGCTGCTGGAGTAAAAGAGAAGTTTGTATTTTGATAAACATGTAGAAAAGGAGTGGGTAAAAGATATTTATGCATTGCTATATTTATTAATGAAACATTTTATTTTAAGTACGCGTCTTTTCATAAGTCATACAAAAAATGTATTTCAGAATGGTTGGTGGAAGTGGTGGTCAAAAGGATCCCAGTTTTTACCACACAGTGTAAGTATGTAACGTTTCTATTCACAGTAAGTCGGGTCAAATATCCATACTAAACTGTGGGAGAGCAACAATGGGCCGGCTCGACTAGAGTGATACCACTGCCTCACAGAAAACCGGCGTGAAGCAGCCCCTGTGCTGGGGGGGGGGGGGGGGGATAAAAGGTTGGCAGCGCACTAATTGTAACTCCACTGGTGTGTCCATGGGCGGCGGCAATTGGTTACCATCAGGTGATCCGCCTGCTCGCCTGCTACCTATCACATAAAAAAAAATACTTATCCACACGTCTCAACTTCCATATCCTCTGGCCGTCACAAACCCCAAATGCAAATGTATTTTTTACGACACACGAATACAGATCCGCAAAACATAATAGTATATTCATAGCGGTATCAAATAACACTCAGGAGAATCAGGTACGAGGTATGCAAAGAGGTTGGTCATCAGCCTGGACCCAGGGGGAGTGTTAGGGTCCTATCGATGTTTATATTGAAATAAAAAGCGGACTGTATGATAAAGGGCTGGTTTATTCAGCGGTTCACTCGCGCGGTTCGGTGGCGTCCCGAGAAAGGTCCGTGTGTGGCCGGGCGTTGGAGGCAAGTGGGCCCGGGGTCCGGCGACGTGGAGGTCCGCTGCGCAGTGGCCGCTGTGACGTCACGGCCCCTCCGCGCGTCTCGCCCCGTGCGTCAGATGACCGGTCGCGGACATGCTCCCCGGGTTGAAGGCAGCTGAAGGCTTCAAGATTCTGGAAGGGGACAGATGTTGTTATATGCTCTACGAATGGTCCCCCGTTTGGTCTTGATTTCGGCGACCCTGACGACTCCGTCGCTGCCAGGGTAAACATTAATTACTCTCCCTAAAGACCACAGAAGTGGTGGAAGAGTGTTGTCCTTTATGACAACAAGAGAGCCCAATTTAAGCTCGTTTCTTGAAGATTGCCACTTCAGTCTCTGCTGCAAGTGGCTGACGTACTCCATGGAGAAGCGATGCCAAAAGTGTTGCTTTATATGCTCGATGCGTTTAAAGCGTTCTAAGCGAGCTATATTGGCTTTCGCTATCTGTGGGTGTGGGATAGATATAAGTGGCCGTCGATTAGGAAATGGGCAGGAGTTAAAAGGGGACAGGTCTATAGGGTCAGAAGAAAGTTGGGTCAAAGGACGAGAGTTCAAAATAGCCTCAATTTGAGTGAGGCAAGTGGCCATTTCCTCAAAAGTAAGGTGCGTAGCGTCCAATAGCCGCTTGAGGTGGTGCTTAGTGGAGCGAACGGCGGCCTCTGCTAAGCCGTTAAAGTGGGGGGTGTAAGCTGGAACAAATTTAAATTCAATTCCCTCTTGAGCTACTAAACCTTCGAGATCAGACTGCACTAAAAATCTAGAAAGCTCGTTATATGTACCAACGAAATTGGTGCCGTTGTCCGACGTAATGCTTTCGGGTTTACCTCGCCGTGAGACAAAACGATTCAAAGCGGCTAAATAGGCTTCACTGGATAGAGCCGTAACGAGCTCGATATGTACAGCTTTTACTGAATTGCAAATAAAATTGCTAAAAATGACTTGAGCAGTTTACAACCCCTCCCTTTCCTATCAGCTACTAACACTGGCCCAGCGTAATCAACGCTGCAATGTAAGAAGGGAAACTCTAACTCAGTACGAGATGCTGGCAATTGACCCATGACAGGCTGAACGGTTTTAGCCTTATACCTACAGCATCTAACACATTTATTTACGCATTTTTTAGATAAGTTGCGTCCACCCAACGGCCAATATGATTGCCTAATGTTTGCAAGTAAGAGTTGGGGGCCCGCATGTAAATATTTAAAAAGAATGATAGTAAAATGATGTTTACTACATAGAAGTATGGGATGCTTTACATCATAACTATAGGGGGAATTATTTAATCTGCCACCGACTCGCAAAATATCATTGGAGTCTAAGAAGGGGGATAAAGAAAGAAGACGATTTTTATGCGGTAATGATTTGTTTGATTTAAGAATGGCATACTCATCTGGAAACATTTCAATTTGTGATTTTTTAATTATTATATTTAATGATTTTTTAAGTTCCTCTACAGAAAGATATCCAATTAATTTTTTATTTTTATTTTTACAATTATTTATAAATCTTAATAAGTATGCCATTGATCTTTGCAATGAAATCAACTTAGATTTTTTGTTAATAAAGCTGCTAACTAAATCTAAAAAGCCACTAACTACATCAGCATTAGGGTTGTCAGTGCGCGCTACGGAACAAGACACTAATTCTGGTAGATCGTGTTTCACGCTTTGGTTGGGCATTTGAGGCCAGTAGGCTTCGTCCTTTAATAAGAAAGTGGGACCTAGCCACCACAAGGAGCAACTGCTGATAAGATCAGCCTTCAGCCCGCGGGAAACAAGATCCGCCGGATTGTCAGCCGACGGTACGTAACTCCACGTGTGACGCTCTGTGTTCTCCTGGATTTCATGAACACGGTTTTTTACGAAACTTTTCAGTTCACTAGGTGGAGTTGTTAACCATCCCAAAACTATGGTAGAATCGCACCAAAATCTACATTTAGTTATTGGTATAGTCAAAGCAGCTAACACTTTAGTACACAGTCTTGATGCTAATAAAGCGCCGCAAAGTTCCAAGCGAGGAATGGTAGTGGGTTTGATAGGTGCAACACGACTTTTTGAAGTTAATAATTGGACTTTAATTGAGCCATCACTCATAATACACCGTATGTATATACAGACTCCGTACGCTTTTTCTGAAGCATCTGAAAAAATATGAACTTCGTATGTAAGGGAGTCATCACATAGAACCCAACGAGGTATTTTGAGTTGGTTAAGAAGGGGCAAGGTATTTGCAAAGGCTGACCATAATTGTTTGATTTCAAACGCGACCTCATCATCCCAAGTGCATTTATTGTCCTTCCACAATCTCTGCATAATAATTTTGGCTTCAACTACACATGGGCCTATAAGACCTAAAGGATCAAAGACTTGACTAATAACAGAAAGAATGTGTCGTTTAGTTATCTTTTCATTTGAATTTAATTTAATAGAAAATGAAAGATAATCGGAATCACAAATCCAATTTAATCCTAATGTTTTTGACTGTGAATTCAAATCAATATCTGATAAACTGTAAATATTATTTGATTTAGGGGAAGAAGGGGTAATTTCTGATTTAGGGGAAGATGGGGTAATTTCTGATTTAGGGGAAGATGGGGTAAATTCTGATTTAGGGGAAGATGGGCATATTTGATCAAGAATTATTTTACTATTTGATTTAAATTTTCTTAAATTAAAATGAGCCTTTTCTAATGTTGAAATGATACCTTTGCAAATATTTATGGTTTTTTCTATAGAACATGAGCCACCTAAATAATCGTCGACGTAAAAGTCTCTTTGTATGGCCTGTTTTACGTCGTCGTTAGGTGCACTAGAAGCCAAACTAACCAGACACTTGGTAGCTAAATACGGAGCAGATGCCGTCCCGTAAGTTACCGTATTAAGAGTGTAGGTTTTTAAGGGTTTGGTACTTTCGCTACGAAAAAGTATTTGTTGAAGCGGGCGTTGAACAGGGTTAACCTCAATAGCCCTATACATTTTTTCAATATCGCCCGTTACGACATACTTATGCTCTCGAAAGCGTAGCAATATTGAGTACAGGTCCTCTTGCACAGTGGGACCAACCATTAATATATTATTAAGGGAAATACCAGAAGTGGTGGTCGCAGAACCATCGAACACGGTTCTAAGTCGCGAAGTAGTACTAGTCTCACGAAGTACCCCGTGATGTGGTAAAAAATAGCTAGTACTATGATCCTGTTGAAGACAGCTAGCTGAAGACTCACTATTTTCAGTCATGTGACCTAGATTCTCATATTGGAGCATAAAGTCTAGGTACATATCTCTAAAAGAAGGATCTCTCATGAACCTACGCTCTAAAGATAAGAAACGGCACTTAGCCTGTTGATATGAGTCGCCTAAGACTGAAGGGTCTTCCTTCAGCGGCAAAGTTACAACGAAGCGGCCATCATCTTTACGAGTGGTATTTAAAAGAAAACTCTGCTCACAGGCACGTTCTTCAGGGGATAGTGAGTGCTTGGCTGCTACAGTATCTAATTCCCAGAAACGAGATAAGTCTGGATTGGAATCCACGTTTAAAAAATGACAAACGGGAGAAAAGGAAGAGTGCTTAAGGCGGGCGACATGCCCAGACACTAACCAACCCAGTTTCGTTTCATATAACTTGGGCTGATTTTTACCCAAGTTAATATGATTATGACCTAAGACGGACCAAAATACTTCGGCGCCCACTAAGATGTCTATGACGGACGGTACATGGAAGGTTGGGTCAGCAAGACATATTCCTTTGGGAAGAGGAATATGTTCGACATCAATAAAGGAAGACGGCAAACACTGAGTGATTTGCGGCAATATAAGACAGTCAACAGTAAGTTTATAATCGTCATGAATGGACATTAAAGTAAGGCTGCAAGACTGTGTACTTAGTGAAGAATGATTATTTATACCTGTCACCGTTGAATTCGCACCGCGGCGCGACAAACCCAGCTTACCGCACAGAGACTGTGTTACGCAATTCGCCGTGCTGCCATTGTCAAGCAGCAAGCGCGCGGAGTGCACGTCTCCGCGCCCGTCTAGCACGCGCACCTTCGCTGTGGACAGTAATACATGCGAACCTGTAGGATGCTGTGGTGACTCATCGGTATTATTTGTGAAATTACTAAAATTATTCACTGGGATAGAAGGCACAGGAGTAGGGTCAGACTCATGTTAAGTGCAAGAGTGTGCTGTGTCTCTTTTTGCAGTACCTACAAGGGACAAGACTGCATTTATTTTCAAAGTGACCTGGTCGTAGACAATTAAGACACACTTTCGCCTCCTTGGCCTTGTGAAGCCTATCCTCAATCGAAAGGGACCTAAACGTTTGACAATTAAATAAATAATGGTTTTCATTACATAGGGGGCATTTAAAGAATTTTGATTTATTATTATTAATGTTTTGATTTGACCTAAAATTTTTATTATTGTAAATAGTGTTTGATTTGTTGTTATTATTGTTGTAAATACTACTTTTATTATTATTATGTACAGTATCTATAAGAAAGTTTGAATTTTGTTTATATGTATCTTTTTGTATTTTACCTGTTTCTTGTAATGTCTCCAATAAGTCTGCCCTGTTGCTAAGAAAAGTAATGAAAACATTTAAAGAAGGAGGGTCGGTAAGATCATTTCTGTGTTCTTCCCAAACCCTGTGAGTTACGTTATCCAATTTTTCGGCCATTATATGAATGATTAAAGTATCCCAATACTTAGTAGGTTGATCTAATGATGATAAGGCGCGTAAGTTTTTATTAGTAACATCAATCATATTACGAATAGAACTAAAAGATTCTTTTTGCATACGCTCCACGCTAAACAATGCTTGGACATGATTGTTGACAAGTAATCTCTTATTGTCGTACCTGTCGCATAACAACTTCCAGGCCGCATCGTAATTATCAGCTTTAAAATCTAAATTATCAATAACTAATAAGGCGCTGCCCTTCAATGAAGCATGTAAATAATGTAATTTATTAATTTATCTATATCCTTTCGCGAATGAATTAATGATATGAAAGTGTCCCTATACTTGAGCCAGTGCTGATAGTGACCATGAAAAATAGGCAAGTCAATTTTAGGCAATCGAACGCAATTATTAGAATTTGAAGCACTCGCCTGTACATCATCGAAGCACGATACGGTACCATCCAGGAGGCGCTGGTCGCCGGGGTCGCCGAGCAGCGCGCGCGCCTCCGCGACCAGCGTGTGGTAGTATTCCTCGAACTGCTCACGCTCCTCACTTTCGGCGTTCTGATCCTCCGAAAGCATTTCGATATCGGTCTGCAACTGATCAAAAACGGCATATACGGCATCAAACTTTTTAAACGAGTTTTCTAGCCTTAGGCGTTGAATTGTGCTTAGCTCAGTACAGCTCTTAAGTTCTGCCAGCAAATTATTAAAAATGGTCAACTTAGACTTCATACAGCTACGTTTTTTAATGAGTTTTTCTCTTTCTTTTTATCGTCAGCCATAATTACTAAGTAGCTATATGAAAAGGGCAATGAACTAATTAGCAAAGAATGAAATGAATTGAAAAAAATTTACGACACTATTTAACAATTAACAAGGATGATGAATAGAATGAATAGAAAGAATGGTTGTAGGCAACGATTACGTAACTCGGGCCGAGCGAGAACAAAAGAACACCTGGGCGATGCGCCCGCGCCGTCTCGGGCCGTAGTTATATGAAGCTATTGATATGATTTGCTTTGCGTAGTATGCGTTTATAGTTTAATGAGCAACGAAAGATGGAAAGATTGATTTAAGAAAGATAAGAAGAAGAGCTTAGCGAAGCTATTTACGCAACCTTACAAATGAGGAAAATGAAGTTAATGCACTTACTAAATTAAGCTATTTTGAACTTTTAAGAAGGTAAAAGGGGATTATATAGGAAATAAATCGGAACGAACTCACAAATACCCAAACCATCCACGTTTGGTCGAAGAAGCGCCGCCACGTTGGTTGAAGTCCGGGGTCCAAAGTCCGACACGCGCTGGCTTGATGTTGTTTGCCGGTAATGCCTATCCCGCGAATTAACTAACCGCGAAGGACCAATGTTAGGGTCCTATCGATGTTTATAGAAATAAAAGGCGGACTGTATGACAAAGGGCTGGTTTATTCAGCGGTTCACTCGCGCGGTTCGGTGGCGTCCCGAGAAAGGTCCGTGTGTGGCCGGGCGTTGGAGGCAAGTGGGCCCGGGGTCCGGCGACGTGGAGGTCCGCTGCGCAGTGGCCGCTGTGACGTCACGGCCCCTCCGCGCGTCTCGCCCCGTGCGTCAGATGACCGGTCGCGGACAGGGAGGAGGCAGTCAATATTTTACGCGACACGGGACGTCGCTGTAAAATCAATCATCCTGCTAAGCATACTGTAGTGGTAGCAAAAATATGTTTTGGGTTTTTTATTGATACTTTTTTTAAGACCATTGGGCGGTGGGGAATGGTTAAACGCTACGATGGTCTAATGGTTTGAGTACCGGGCCGTGATCTGGGGGACCAAGCTATGTTAGAATTTATCGATTTCATAGCTTAAGCTAACTTAAGTGTGTGATCACTTACCTGGGGTAATAAACATGATTGAGGCATTGAGAAATGTTATTGTCAGTGAAGCGATTGCCGTCCGA
>JABMDO010000470.1:0-27136 GCA_014851415.1 Cnaphalocrocis medinalis
AGGTTAGTCTACAATTTTCAAAATTTTTCAAAATTTTCTAAGAAGTTAGGTTAGGTTCGGCTGAACCTAACCTAACCTGAGAGTTAGGTTTGATCTGATCTAACCTAACTTTTGGGTTAGGTTTGATCCGTCTAAACCTAACTTTTGGGAGGGTTTGATCCGTCTAAACCTAACTTTTGGTTAGGTTTGATCCGTCTAAACCTAACTTTTGGGTTAGGTTAGGTTAGCTACAATTTTCAAAATTTTTCAAAATTTTCTAAGAAGTTAGGTTAGGTTCGGCTGAACCTAACCTATCTGAGAGTTAGGTTTGATCTGATCTAACCTAACTTTTGGGTTAGGTTTGATCCGTCTAAACCTAACTCTTTGGGTTAGGTTTGATCCGTCTAAATAACTTTTGGGTTAGGTTTGATCGTCTAAACCTAACTTTTGGGTTAGGTTAGGTTAGTCTAAATTTTCAAAATTTTTCAAAATTTTCTAAGAAGTTAGGTTAGGTTCGGCTGAACCTAACCTAACCTGAGAGTTAGGTTTGATCTGATCTAACCTAACTTTTGGGTTAGGTTTGATCCGTCTAAACCTAACTTTTGGGTTAGGTTTGATCCGTCTAAACCTAACTTTTGGGTTAGGTTTGATCCGTCTAAACCTAACTTTTGGGTTAGGTTAGGTTAGTCTACAATTTTCAAAATTTTTCAAAATTTTCTAAGAAGTTAGGTTAGGTTCGGCTGAACCTAACCTAACCGTGATAGGGCGACCATGTTGGCCCGCAAGGGCCAACATGGTTCTCTGGCGCCACGTGCCTCGTGCGCGCAAGCGCACGAGGCACGTGGCGCAGGGTCAGCGCGCGCTCGAGCTCCTGCTCGAGCGTTAGCGCTCGCTGGCGGTGTGCCCGCGGCTGCTCCCCCCTCCACGCGCGCTGCGCCTGCACGCGGCGCACGTCTCTCGTCCCTTTACTCATTCTTTCCTGTGAGGTTTTAAATAATAAACAATCAAATAGTACTTTGCAACGTTTATTTTATTTACAATAATTATTTACTCTATGTTTATTACTAGTACTGTACCGATTAAAGTTTTTTATTGTAGGCTTAAGTGACCGTTCGCTTGCATATATTACATACTCTTACATAGGGACTGGCTAAAATTATAATTTCCTTTGGTTTTTTCCAGACGGAAAAATATAATTATCGTCTACAGGGAAAAATATTACACGTCTTGTTATTGTTTTCTTCCAATCAGTACAGTTAATCAATACTCAACCCTTGTTTAGAGTCGGTGGAGTCGAAGCGGATGTACAGAGTTCAGGAATGTAGAGTAGACTTGAGACTTGTTTTTCATTTGTATCGCGAGCGCCGCGCCGTCTCCAGCTCTCACACAGCACCTGGAAAATAATTATAAAATAAGTTTCTTTGAAATAAGGTCATACAAAATGGTTATACATTTTCCATTATCTTTCTTATATATTTAAGGTAAGGTATCGTATCTTTGTAGTGGTTATTTATAAAGTCCCCAACATATAATAATAACGTCTATTCATGCACTTTGTATTGAGATACTGCAAGCGAGCAAGCGTGTCACCTTGTTGATATGTGATCACCGCTACCAGACATCAGTATCAACACTGGATCAATAAAATAAATAGAAATGTACCGCGCAGGCACTTCACACATTTGGCTTGCGAACTATAGACAGTCCCGACTAAGGCATTTAGCAATCCTTTTAAAGTAATGATTTGTTTGACTTCGAAACGTTTAAAATCTTACGCAGAAAATTTATTAAATATTTTTTTACTCAGGTTCAATCCATACAGAACACTTATGAACTTCAAAATAGTTGCACGTCATTATCTACCGCTGGGTCGGTATATCGAGTTATACTGAGAAGACACAGCAACCAGCTCAGCCTAGTTACTCTTCTCTAATAATGATTAACTTTACAAAGCTTACATAATTTAAGAAAAAATATGTAATAATCCCACCGGTCTCGTTTTGTTCCGCGGCCGCGTCCGCTGCACGGTGACTGCAAGCAGCAGGAGAAACCGCGCGCACGAGGAAGCTTAAAACATACATAAGATAAATTTCATTACATTAGATATATTAAATAATACTTCATGTGTAATTTATAGGATAACCAACAAGATAAACACTAAACAAAAGACCACAAACAAACAAATTAAAACTACTTAAGTGCTATCTTATTTACAGGTTGCCACGAGCACTAATACTCTTTGTATACAGAGCATTAAAAATTTGTAACCAATTATATCATACTAGGTATATGTTTTTGAACTGCTACTCACAATATAAAAATATACATTCAAAGATTTAAACATTACAATCAGTAGATATACTAAAACATTATTGTAAGAATATTGTTGTAGGTAATAATGGATACTAAATAATAACCTCAATCCTCGTTGATAGTCTATACAGCTCTCTCTCTACATCAACATTCATCTTATCTTTTAAAAAGCTTGCATAGACATTTCAAAGTCACATAAATATGTACCTACATAGAACAATATTATAAATTTACATTTTAAAATTTCAGAGTATTTTCGTATTTTACTCTAAAACTTATAATGCACCCGATCTCAGTAGATTACAATAGATATAATACTTTCGCATACTGTTATGTTTCCGAGAGACGAGCAGACCGATCACTGCAACACCAGTGAAGTCACAGTGCGCTGCCAACCTTTAATCCCCTTTTCCCTCTACTAGTACTTAAATATCCCATACGCTTATGGGATATTTAAGTACTTAGATACCTTAAATGTAGTTAATAGTTTTATTATTTATAGGAAAAGCGTTCCATATAAATGAGGGAACGTATCATAGCGTTTAGTTCCCGTCTTTAGTAATTGCTAGAAAGGTTTACTAAAAATTCACTCGTCCAAGAATTGCACATGGCTATTGTTTTGCTTAGCATCATAATATCATATACCTATTACGTACACGCACAGAACGAAAGAAGAATGTTGTTCACACGTTCAGCCCGCCTCGCAGCGCCCGCGCCGGCACGCAGCCGACAGCACGACGCTCCTCCTGAAATACAACAACGAAACAAGCTTAGAATATCATAAAGTTAGTACATAGTTGATTTGATCATATCAATATAACTATAGATCCTTGATAAAAGAAAATGAATTAATTATGTTCTTCAAACTGGTTGTATTATTTACCAGATGGTAAGCAATTGCCACCGCCCATAGATACCAGCGACATCAGTGGAGTCACAAGGGCGCTACCGATTTGTCAATAATTTAATTTTTCCTTTTTTAATATGAAATGACAGCACGATGTCAGAATCTCCAATATTACGTGTAGGTATAGTAGTAAAATACTTAGTTAACTTGAATAACTTACTGATTTTGCGTAGATAACAATGTAACTAACATTGTTAACAACCAGCGTCGCCTCACACGCCCGCGCGGACGCCGCGCAAGCATACCGTCCGCAATCTCCAAAACCTGAAATATTATAATTATAAATTGCAATTTATTGAAAATCTCTAGTTAGGTGTCATGTTTAATATAAAGTTTGAAAATTAAAACTAATAAATGTCCATGGGCGGCGGTGTTAACTTACCATCAGGTGACCCGTTTGCTTGTTTGCCTTCCTAAGTTATAAAAAAAAAATCACATAATAACTTTATTGATCGTCCTCAGTCGCAAACAATACATTACTTTATGAGAATGGTACTGTTTGGGGCGAACACAAACAATCTCACTGATAGTACCTACTCAGGTACTTAGAATTAAATTGATCTGCCTAACCAGTTCAATTAAAAAAAAGTGCATTAATTGAAGCCGGCTAGTGTAAAGGGTCAAATCAAACTCAAAACAAACTCACCGCACAGTCTTAAATCTTAATATAAACCGTGGCCCCGGCCGCCGCGGGCCGCGGGCAGGGGCGGGAGCGCGCCGGCGAGGAGCTTCCCTGCGTCTGCCTGGAATGTCGGAAAATATTTTCCTTTTACAATCAACATAATTTTTATAGAGGCGCAAGTACCTGCTTGTACCCTACATCTTTTTCAAAGAACTATTATATCTCTACACAGATATTCAGCAAGATTAGTTTAGCCGATTAGTTACACGATGTCAATGCCAAATCCATATGGGTTTGCTACCAGCGCAGTGTCCTTTTTAATCGGCGAGTTATCTAATAAACATAATGCTTAAAATTAATAACATTCGGATAAGTAGGCGTACTAAAATAGTCCAAACCCCTTTTAAAAGAGTAGGCATAAATTAATAATTAGTAAATAGGTACTTAAAGGTTTTTAGGTATCTAACCGTTAATTAAAGCGATCTCCAACGTAAACAATTGATATTTCCTAAACCTTGATTGCTTAAAATTTTAGTATCATAACTTGTTAGATACTCACATAAGATATCCAATAACCAGTTTCAGCGATGAAGAAGAACCCTGGGGTGCGCTGCGCCTGCAGCCGCTGCAGCCGCTGCCCCCGCGCGGCCGCGGCGGCGCCGGCGCCACGCTCGCCGGCTTCTCAACACGTCCCACGCTCGTTGGCCTTCCTCTAATATTAAAAAAACTATTACAAACGCATATACGTTTTTTTTATGTGATAGGAAGCAGACGAGCAGGCTGGATCACCTGATGGTAAGCAATTGCCGCCGCTCGTGGACACTTGCAACAACATTGGAGTTACAAGTGCGCTGCCAACCTTTTATCCCCTTCCCCCCCGGGTGGGCTTCGGGTAACCTCACTCACTCGGCGAAACACAGCACAAGGGCTGCATCACGCCGGTTTTCTGTGAAACAGTGGTACCTATCACTCCGGTCGAGACGGCCCATTCATGCCGAAGCGTAGCTCTCCCACAGTTACAGTACGTGTACCTATGAGCTGAGATATAAATGAGACTTTTTAAATTTAGTAATTCCCAGTGTAAATAAAATAGACTCTAAATTTATAGGTAGGTACTTTAGTATCGCATGGAGTGAATTAGAGTTCACTTCAGCGATATCAAATAACACCTGAAAAAATCCCCTGGGTCCCCTGTTAACGTACTTCATTTATTATTGACAAAAAGTTTTTGAAGCATTCGAGTAGAAGTAAGATAAAACCAGTAGCCACCTTTGTATTTCCTAATTAGGTAACGATTGAAATACTTAGTATTAATTTTTCGAAAATAGTAAACTTGTAAAAGTACAATATAAATGCTATACTTTATGTTATCGCTGTTTACTTAGAAAGGAAATATACTTAATATTATTTAACAATGCACACACACATAATAGGGTTTTTGGGTATTTTATTACTTCGCAAATGAATTTTACTCACTTTGTTCGTCGTGTATCATCACTATTCACTTATTACTCGCAAATGTTGACAAGAACGCCAATTTTCCTTGTACCAGAAAGGTAAACCATATTATTATTAATAAAACATAAATTTAACTCTTCAAATCAAATTTATCACACACCTACTTAATAAAATAGATGAGAATATAAAAAACAACAAGCGTCAAGCAATACAAATAATAAAATTATGACATTAACTTTTCGCGGTTATTGTTTTTTTTTTAACCTGGCATTTATGTCAAAGATATCAAAATTTATACAGCCCATTCGCCTTGTGTACTTTTTTATTCGATGTAAAGAAATGAATCGATGAGATAAGATTTTTTGCACCTGTTACTTATGTTGGATGATTTTGATTTGGCTTAGGTAGGTAGGTACTTTAGTTAGATACCCAATTAATGTAAATAAATTTATCGACCTAGCATGTTTCACATTGCTTTGCATTTTCAATTAGGAAATAATGTTGTAGGGATGTTGTGTAAACAAAATAATTTGTTTCGTAGTTCTTCAGGTTCGTACAGTCGGTGCAAGTTTTGTTAGGCTTAATTAGGTGTGTGGTCATTGTTGTAAATTAGCGCGCGGCGAGGCAGGGGGTGCGATAAGAGCGTGCGGTGAACAGGTGCATCACTGCGCGCGCGCGCAACCAGCCGGAAGGTGCCGCGCCGGGAACCCGCGCGCGCCTTTTGGGCGGACAATGCATCACATATTTTCCGGTATGTTCACATGCGCACCTATTGTTGTAAATTTTATACCTAGTCTATTTAATAGAGATAGCGACTTCTCAAAATGTGTAATTTTATTACCTATACCTATCTGGACAATTTAATTTGTTATTCTTTTATAAATAGTTAGGCTGTATATAATTGATGTCAATTTTAAGGTCGTATAAGTTTGCATGACAGCCATTTATAATCTGTGCGCGGAATTCATTATAGTCTGTGGCGCCCTTAGTTTTTTCCGCAAGCGCGGGCTTTATTTAATTTTCTGTAAAATTACGCGGATGAACAAACAATCAAATACCTTTTTAAATAAGTGTGTAAGCACGTGTTTAACCCAAAAATATTTATTTTGAATAGCATCGCCCGCAAGTTCTTCAAATAGTATTTATATAAAAATAGACTAAAATAATATTTTTTCTGTAGAACATAAGTACTTACTTACTTACTTATTTACTAAGTTAGGTTCAGTATAAATTTTATTAGAGTAACTAATGCATTTAACATTCTAAGTCATGAGAAGGTCGGCAATCAGTATTTTAAGTGGGACTTGTAAATTTGCCTACCGGGTATCGAACCTGGTACTTTCTGCGATTGGGTGATACGCGTTTGTCACTTTGCCATTGAGGTCGACGACAATGATTCGTCCACGTTTCTCTCTCATTATTATCTATTTAAACTTTATTGCACAAAATTTGTAACAATAGACGAACTTAATGCCCAGGGGCATTCTCTACTAGTTAACCTTTACTATCCTTCACCATGTTTTCGCGCCAAAACGTTGTATCGCCGCAGCAGTCGCGCTAGACGATCATCATTTCAGCCAATAGACGTCCACTGCTGGACATAGGCCTCCCCCAAAGTTCTCCACACAGATCGGTCCTGTGCCACCCGCATCCAATGGACTCCCGCGACCTTTACCAGATGGTCGTTCCACCTGGTGGGAGGCCTGCCACTACTGCGGCCTCCTGCGCGTGGCCTCCACTCAAGGACCTTTCCACCCCAACGGCCGTCTGTTCTCCTCGCAATGTGCCCTGCCCATTGCCACTTCAGCCACGCAATTCTTTGGACTATTTCCTGACCTTAGATCTCCTGCGGATCTCATCATTTCTGACACGATCACGCAAGGAGATTTCGAGCATAGCCCTCTCCATTGCCCTCTGAGTGACTTTGAGCCTTCTTAAGCGGCCCATTGTAAGCGGCCACGTTTCAGTTCCGTATGTCATCACTGGCAATACACACGCATTAAAGACTTTCGTCTTCAGACACTGTGGTAGATGAGCCGAAAATATGCTGCGTAGCTTCCCGAACGCTGCCCAGCCGAGTTGGATTCGCCGGTCGACCTCTTTCTGGAAGTTGGACTTACCAAGTTGCACTTTTTGTCCGAGGTAAATATATTCGTCTACAACTTCCAGTGTAGAGCTTCCAACTTTTACAGGAGTGGGTACGACATGAGAGTTCAACATGAGTTTCGTCTTGTCCATGTTCATTTTGAGACCCACTTGTTGAGAGACTCTACTGAGGTCGTCAAGCATTCTGCTTAGGTCTTCCAAGGTCTCAGCCATGACTACGATATCATCGGCAAATCGAAGGTGCGTCATGTACTCGCCATTTATATTGATGCCAAGTCCATCCCATTCCAGAAGCTTAAAAACGTCATCCAACAAAGTTGTGAACAGTTTCGGCGATATGACGTCACCCTGTCTCACACCTCGCTGGAGTGGTATAGGCTTAGACTTCTGGTCCTGAAGACGGACTGACATGGAGGCGTTTGCGTACAGGGACTGCAACACTTGTATGTACCGGTAGTCAATTCGGCACCTTTGGAGAGACTGTAGCACGGCCCAAATCTCGACAGAATCAAAAGCTTTCTCATAGTCCACAAACGCTAAGCACAATGGCAGATTGTACTCCTCGGTCTTCTGTACAACCTGCCGCAGCGTATGAATGTGATCTATGGTGCTAAAGCCTTTGCGGAATCCGGTTTGTTCGGGAGGCTGAAAGTCGTCCAACCTACGTGCGAGACGGTTCGTCATAACTCTCGAAAACAGCTTGTATATGTGATTCAGCAGTGTGATGGGCCTGTAGTTCTTCAATTGGGATTTATCTCCCTTCTTGAAGAAAAGCCTCACCACGCCAGTATGCCACGCTTTGGGCGTCTTTCTCTCGATGATGACGAAGTTAAATAGCTTCTGAAGGGCTTTCAGGACCGATCGTCCACCTGCCTTCAGAAGCTCCGCTGTGACTCCGTCATCACCCGGTGCCTTGCTAGACGATAATCGGCCCTAAATTGTGAGCTCGCCCGACCCGATTTTCGAGGCAGGGCCGATTTCAATCGGTCCGTGTGTAGCCCGTTTTAGACGGCTGGGTGTCTCGGCGCGCCGCGTGCAGGCCCCGCCGCGCGTCGCTCGCGCCGCGCTCCGTGCAGCGCCGGGTGGAAGTTACTACATCATCAATCACTCGGGCTTATAAGTATTGAATTACTATTTCTAAATCTGCATAGTAGGAACTTGCCGAATAGTTCACAGGACTATTAAGAAAAGTAGTATTTTTTTCCAAGTCCAACAAGATACATCTAGTCTCGAACTAGAGCATTTCTTGTACTGTCTGTATTAGATGAAAATATTATCCTTACTAAAAACAACATTTTGTTAAGTGAATACTTTACTTACTTTATTGTAGCTGTGAGTTGAATTTTATTTGTAAGATTTTGAAGAGATACTTCATTTTCTTATACCTACATACTTACAATAGATAGGCTCCTGAATACATACTTACTACCTCGTATCGCACCTCTTATTCGTAGCATACAGTTTGATCATAGATCAGGTTCTGCGCGCGCGGCACTTTTCTCCGGGTCATATTCGTATGTCATCAGTATAGCGCTAAAACTCTGTTTATACATAAGTGTTCTGGTAAAATACCTTCACCTACTTTTTGTTAAAAGAGAACGTAGGATAGTGATCTAACAAAGGGATGGGGATCAGAAAAAAAAAGTCGTTAATTTGGAACAATTACTTACTGCCGCACACAGAGACGTCAATAACTTTACTTATTATAACAAAAATGGTATGTATTGACTCTTAACACATTTTAGTAGATACCCATACTTGAATACTATCCATAGTTAAAATAATGAACATTAAAGTTAAGTGACATCTCCGAGTTCTGCAGTTGATGTCTCATTGCGTGGTGGGTGTACCATTTCATAGAGATTCCGGAAGCCACGGAGTTAAAATTTTGGCCTGAGCCGGGCATCGAACCCGGGATCCAAGCGTAGGCGGCACCCACTACGTCACCGAGGCATTAAATTCAGAGTGAATTGAAGTAGATTAATTAAGTTTTCATTTCTAAGATATTTAGAACTTCAATAGCAACGAAGCCACTCAGACTAATTTGAAAATACCAAAATGTAAAACTTTCAACGGAAATTAACTTGGATATCATCAGAGAGAGAGCTAGTGGATCCGGTATTTTTCAATTAACCCTGCATAATTATACAAGCATTTTGTCTCCGCCGAACTTTGCTCCTTTGGAAGTCAGTAATTAAAGAGTAACGCGCGGCGCGGCGTGCGCCGGCGCCGCACGCGGCGCGCGGCGACAGCCGGAATTTTTAATAATGTCCCTGTCTCCAGACGCGCTTTAAATCGTTAATTACAGTCAACACAAAGTATAGTGTGACGGGGTAGGTCAGTTCTCGCCCTTCACGTAGACGCGAGAAGTCGTGGGCGGACGAGGCGTAAGCTCATTATTCATTTCTCTCTGCCTCAGGACAAACCTAGTCAGCTTGCTGGCTAAAGTATTGCATCGAATTAAATGCGGAAAGTACCGGGTTCTATTTCCAGTTGAGACATTTTAGAAATACCTACTTACAAACGCGTTTGAACGGATAACGATTGAACTTTATTGGCCCCCCCATTCATTTCGTTACTAAATATCGGCACGCGGCTGAAAAAAATCTTGGTCTATGCATTCATCTATTTGAAATCTGTAAGAATATATTTCATTTCCTGTATTTGCCCTGTGGCTAGCTAATTACAATACTTACTCAATGACCACGCCGTGGCCGGACGCTTGATGAGCTTCGCGTCGTGCTCCCGCGCAGCCACCCTTTATGCTTCATCCTTAGAAGCTCTCTTTAGGATGATTATTTTTTATGTGATAGATAGCAAACGAGCAGCCGGATCACCTGATGCCGCCGCCCATGGATATTAGAAGCAATTTATATTTCAATTTTTTATTTATTTCAGACATTGCTAATTTGTTTCCATCTTGAATTGGGGTGAGGTGGATCTCTTTTTAGGTTAAAGTCCAAATTCTGTAGAGGTATTGTAATTCCGATCTGTAAGCGTTGGCGAGCGGTTTTATCGCTGCTCCGATGAGCGGCACGAGATAGGTTCGGTCTCAATACTTCTCAAGTTTTCTGATTTAAGTTCTAAAATACCTAAAAGACAGCCAAGTCTGAAAAACGAAAAGCAAAGAATTGAGTTAATTCGATCAAGTCCTTGACAACTTTAACTTATTTTATCAAATTGACGAAAATTTCAATATGATTTTCAGATTTCAGCACACAGCTATGTACCTATCTATACATATAATAAAAATGTAAAAAAGCTGTGTCTGTACATTGAAGATATTTATCTCAAAATAACTTAGGACGACTAAAAAACAGTAACAGAACATGAATCAATGATTTTTAAAATTTTTGTCTGTCTGTTTGTCTGTTTGTCTGTTTGTCTGTTTGTCTGTTTATCTGTTTGTCTGTTTGTCTGTTTGTTCGCGCTAATCTCGGAAACTACTGAACCAATTCGAATGAAACTTTTTTTATTGTATAGCTGTAATATCAGGGCAACTTATAGGATATATTATATTTTGAAGACCAGGCTCCTTGATGTAGAACCACAACAGCCCAGCTAAACTATAAGAGGTAGGTCAATGGCACCTTAACAAAAGTTGTTCAGATTGATGAGCATTTTATGATGCCATGAAAAAAATCCAAGATCATGGAACATCTGGTGTGGAACTCTAAGAGCCCAGCTACACTATAACAAATATGGAATGAAATGGAATGGAAAATTGACAAATGTGATGAGCATTTTTGGATGAGATCCAATCAGGAAGGATATTCCGAACTTAAACCCCTAATGGAGCGAAAAGGGGGTTCCAAGTTTGGTCATGGGACTACGTGATTCCTTGGCCCAATCTACTCCAACTTTTGCATACACATTCTTTGACAGAATTGATGAATAAAATATAAGATTCAAACTTTAATAGAATACTTACATCCCCTAATGGAATAAAAAATAATTTGGGGGTTACTTTCATTAGAAGTTGATTTTTTTTTTTAAATATTAAATGGGTTTGCACATGACCTCATCTCACCTGATGGAGGTGACAATGAGGTCTAAGGTGTAGCGTGCTTTCCCAGAAGAAGCCTATTCACTCTCGACTCCAACTAAACTAAAGACACTCAAATTGTAGCTCTTTGGAAATACAGAAGCCGGCAAGTTGTTCCATTCCTTAGCAGCTCGTATAAAATATCAATGAGCCGCCTTAAAAATCTATTAACCCATAAACATTTATAATTTCTATTTAAATAATCATCTTTAAGTCAAGAGTCATAAAGTTCACGCAAACGAAGTTGCGGGCGGCCACTATAAATAATAAATAGGTAAAGGTTAGCTCATACTGAAAGCGTTGGAAAAAGATCCTACGGGCGTCCACTTTACTGTGTGGCGGCTGACGCCAGAAGGCGTCACAGAAGATTTGTTAAGTTTAACTAGATATCTATATACATATAATAAAAATGTAAAAAAGCTGTGTCTGTACATTGAAGATATTTATCTCAAAATAACTTAGGACGACTAAAAAACAGTAACAGAACATGAATCAATGATTTTTAAAATTTTTGTCTGTCTGTTTGTCTGTTTGTCTGTTTGTCTGTTTATCTGTTTGTCTGTTTGTTCGCGCTAATCTCGGAAACTACTCAACCAATTCGAATGAAACTTTTTTATTGTATAGCTGTAATATCAGGGCAACTTATAGAATATATTACATTTTGAAGACCAGGCTCCTTGATGTAGCACCACAACAGCCCAGCTAAACTATAAGAGGTAGGTCAATGGCACCTTTACAAAAGTTGTTTAGATTGATGAGCAGTTTATGATGCCATGAAAAAAAAATCAAAGATCATGGAACATCTGGTTTGGACCTCTAAGAGCCCAGCTACACTATAACAAATATGGAATGAAATGGAATGGAAAATTGACAAATGTGATGAGCATTTTTGTATGAGATCCTATAAGGAAGGATATTCCGAACTTAAACCCCTAATGGAGCGAACAGGGGGTTCCAAGTTTGTTCATGGGACTACGTGATTCCTTGGCTCAATCTACCCCAACTTTTGCATACACATTCTTTGACAGAATTGATGGATAAAATATGAGATTCAAACTTTTATTAGAAGTTGATATTTTAAATATTAAATGGGTTTGCACTTGACCTCATCTCACCTGATGGAGAGTGACAATGAGGTCTAAGATGTAGCGTGCTTTCCCAGAAGAAGCCTATTCACTCTCGACTTAAAGACACCCAAATTGTAGCTCTCTGGAAATACAAAAGCGGGCAAGTTGTTCCATTCCTTAGCATTTCGTATAAAATATTAATGAGCCGCCTTAAAAATCGATTAACCTATAAACGAACATTTATAATAAGTAATATTTTTGTTAAATTCTATTAAATAATCATCTTTAAGTCAAGAGTCATAAAGTTCACGCAAACGAAGTTGCGGGCGGCCACTAGTATGAAATAAAGGAAAGAAATACACAAAATGAAATGAAACGTTTATTTATTTTGTTGAGAAAGATGGCCGTCTCATACGGCCTCGCACTCACAACAATGAGGTATCCATTCAACGAGTAATTAAAATTAAATATTTACAAAACAATTATAGTATCTCTATTCCGTAACAATACTTGATAAGTTTTGGTAATTTCATCTTTACAATATTGTTCGAACGCTTACAGATAACCCTGCTTTATACTTAACACTTATCGTTTAGTGCCGCCGAGGGCATCGTTGTACTCGTATGCACCTCCAAATACACAAGTGTCCACGATTCACAGTCACCGGGGCCCTCACGACACGAACAGTTCATATTTATTTTACGCTGCACTGGGGTATAACTTTGCATCAAAGCACACCTATTGTTCGTTTTGGAACAGCGACATGGGAGGGTCAGGGAACTAACACTAATACTTGAGCCAAAGTACAATGTTTACTCCGTGAAAGTCTGTACGCCTAGAAGTGGTTCCTCGTATGTCCGTTCCAGCGCGCGGCGGCGGGCGGCGGCGTGTCGGTCTGCATGGTGGCGCTGGTGAAGTCGGTGAGCGGCGCGGGGTAGTAGACGGTGGGCGCGGGGCAGGGCGAGCGGCGCGCGCGCGGCGGGCCGGCGGCCAGCGCGCCGCGCGCGCGCGCCTCCGAGCGCCGCAGCGTGCCGTTGCGCGTCAGCCGCATGGACACGCGCTCGCCGCACGACGCGAACGAGTCGTCGCGCGTGTGCTCCGGCGAGTCGCGCGTGCCGCGCCGGAAGATGCCGGCGCTGCAGAACATCTTCAGGAACACGCGCTTGAACTTCTCCCCGAAGATCACGTAGATCACGAAGTTGACGCTGCTGTTGATCGTCACCAGGAGATTGCTCGTCTTCACGAGAGGGTCGAGCTTCTCCAGCTGGTTCTCGAAGAACAGCTCGAACGAGTTGGTAACTAGGGGGAGGAGGTTGCATAGGAAAAAGACTAGAACTACGACGAGCAGCATGGTCGCCAGGCCGATCTCGCGGCGCTGCACGCGCGACAGCCGCGCGCGCTCGGCCTGCGCGCGCCGCACCTGCTTCACGATGCACGCGTTCAGCGCCGCCAGCGCCGAGAACGGCACTATGTACATCACTATCAGGTACATCCAGTGGATGTACACGGCGACGTAGGACTCGGACCGGAAGTCCTCGTTCGGCTTGACGCAGTACACCGCCTCGCCGGCGTCGGAGCTCTCGTACACCTCCGCCTCGAAGAACTTGGGGAAGTTGTAGGCGACCGCGAAGGTGGCCGTGCCGAACACGTAGAGGCGCGCGCGCGACGAGGTGCACAGCGCTTTGGCGCGGAACGGGTGGCACACGGCCACCCAGCGCTCCACGGTGACGATGAGCGTGAGGTACACGGACATGGTCTGCGCGGCGTTGGCGATGGGGTACGCGTACGGCGTGATGTTGGGGCACACGTGGTAGTAGTAGTAGCGCAGGCGCCCCGTGTACGGGTACACGGCGGTGAGGCCGAACAGCAGCACGGAGGTGAGGATGAGCACCGTGTCGCAGGCGGCCAGCCCCACCAGCAGGCAGTTGATGGAGGAGCGCATCTGCGGGCGCGACAGCACCAGCACGGACAGCGCGTTGCCCAGCAGCCCCGCGGCGCCGATGCCGTTCAGCAGCACGCCGTTCACCACGAAGCGGTAGAGCTTGTCGGAGTCCTCCACGCCCCAGTCGGAGTCGCAGCCCTCGGACGCGTTGGACGAGTTGCTCATGTTGCGTCGGCCGCGCGCGCGCCGCGCCCGTCCCGCATTCTCGCCGCCGCCGCGCCCGCTCAGCGCCGCGGGCACGCGCTGGGCCTCCGATCCGCCGGCAACGCCATCTATAGACAAAACAAAAATACATTATATAACTATAAATTGTGAAAGTATAGTTAAATAAACATGGTTTTTAAGTTAGTCTTTCTTTTCCTTCAAAATAAAACTTTCTTCGTTCTTTGCCAATGTACTGTGACAAACTTATTTTTACTTTAGGAGTATTGTATGGGGTAACGTTACATATTTACTGGTGGAAGAATTTAAAAATTGGTAGAAGCATCGAAAGGTTTATATAATTTACAAAGGTTTAAAAGAGGAAATGTAGGGAAAGTATTTATGATTTACAGATAATATAAAATAAAATCTTCTTTTTAAACTTCTTCTGTCAAATCAAATTGTCACAAAACTTTCACATTATCGACGAGTTCAGTGTCAACGTGACACATTCATAGCAAATAATTAGCAGATTTTGTAAGTTTTATATTAAGTGTTGCGCGAGTGAAACAAGCGATGTGGCCTGCGCGCGCGACGGCGCTGCTCCTGCTGGCCGCGCTGGCGTGCGCGCGCGCGGCGCGGCGCGCCAACACTAGTGTATACGGCTTCTACCGGAGTATGGGAAACAAAGGTAGGGTTAAGCCTTATCTGCTCGGCGAGTTCATGCCTTAATTAAGTTGTATTAATTAATTGTATTAGGTATTTTGCTGTCCACCGTCTATTATCCGCCGGATGGCCCCAATAATTGTAAAAGTTCCTTAAGATTCCAGACTTTCATAAAAATAAAAGTCAAAGCAGTGTTTCATTTAATTTAATTAATAATGATTTTGTTCCTCTGTGATCTGGCAGTTTAAGATAGTGCTTAAGCTACGACTACTTAGTATGGAATCAAGTCAATAAATGAGATGTTGTATGACAACTATTAACTATTTGTTATAACTGTGGTGTCAGACGGCATGTGGAGTGCGGAGAGCGAGCTGAACACGCGGCGCGTGTTCGGCGGCGCGGCGGCCGACCTGAGCGAGTTCCCGGCGGCGGCGGCGCTGCTGGACCGCTACTGGACGGCGCGCTGCTCGGCCGCGGTGCTGGCGCCGCAGTGGGCGCTCACGGCCGCGCACTGCGTGTCGCCGCGCGTGGCCTACGTCAAGTACAACGCGCGCCGCCCCTCCGCGCCCGAGGGCGACGTCGCCTCCGTGCACTACCTCTACAGGCATCCGGGGTGCATGCTTCTTCTTTTTGTATTCGTCTTTATGTTAGGAGACAGAACGTCACGGATACGACCGATACCATCGCTTTAGTACCCGGGAGACGCTTGGACCATCTTCTAGGATTTAGTGAGTCCGTATTACAATGGATAGATTGCCGCTTCATTATTGTCACCAGACTTAATAAACCCTGGATCAAAGTTCAAGTGCTCTCTGCGATGGTTTTTAGAAGCAACTGGGAATGTTTTTTTAATTTTGTGATGAAGTTCAGTTCTGAAGTCCTCCACGAATTGGAAGAGATATAGCATGAAATCAGACCACGGCACCCTAAGAAATAGCTTTGGACGCATCCAACTCAAGTTGAAGAAAAAACTCTTAATGTTGTGTCTCCACGTTACGTTAAAGTAATCTGCAGAGAGTACTGAGAACAAGCTTTTTTTTTACATTATAGGTGGCAAACGAGAAGACGTGTCACTTTATGGTAAGCAGTTGCCGCCACCCATAAAAACCTGCAATACCAGTGTAGTTTCCCCCTATTGGGTCTTCGGTACCCTTATTCGCTCGGCGTGACACAACACAGGTGCTGCTTCACGCTGGTCTTCTGTGAGGCCGATGTATCATTCTAGTCGAGCCGGCCCATTCATGTCGAAGCGTGCGTGTGTTGACTGGTTGGGTGCGGGCCAGGTACAAGGTGGTGCAGGAGGACGAGGGCCGCGGGCTGGACGTGACGGTGCTGCACCACGACGTGGGGCTGGTGCGCACGCGCGCCGCCATGCGCCTGGCCGCGCGCAGCGCCCCGGACCCGCTGCAGGCCATGCGCCTCTACAACCCCGTCGACCTCAAGAACGAGGAGATCACGGTATCACTAAACTTTTTTATGCTCAATACGGGATGGATAAGACGAGAGACGAGTGTAAGAGTCCCCCAGACCCCCAGACGTAAGAGATCGAGTGTTAAGAGTCCAGCAACTCATATCGATAAAACGGGACAAAAAGGGAGGATTTTCTTTGTTTCGGGACAACGGGACAGGTGTCCAAAAAACGTGACGTATGCTCACGTTACTAAGATCTCTAGACTGTTTCGGCAGCACCGCATTGCTGTAGTGGCTAATGGGTCCCTTTCAAACGACGGTTGCGCTCGGGGTTAAATTCCTGAGTCGGGCCAGGGCCTGTCCCACTCCGCGTGTAGGTATCGAACTTGCAAGTACATGCGGCGTCCCCTCCGGAGGGGCAAATTAGTAGAAAATCACGAACGAGCGGCGACGCACGCGCGACAGTTGCTTGCGATAGAAAGATAACGCACTTCTAGGTATGAATAATGGTAGGCATTGAACGCTGGGCGGTCGGAATTTCAACGTTATGTTGTGGTAGCCTGAGTTTTCATTTCCATAAACGGTTTTTAGGAGTGGGCTTTCTGTACATGTACTATTAAGTATTCTGTGGTCGGGCCAAAAGTACCTCGCCACCATGCTTGCGAGATCAGAGGAGTCACTCCCAAAAATTCAAGTTTGAACAGTTTAATTCTAGTGTGATTAGCGCTAGGAAAAGTACCTATATCCGGATACTGTACTATAAAATATAGGTTTCATTCATTTTCCATTCTTTCTTGGGGATCTTGAACAGACGCTTATCCTTGCGTGGAACGTGTTATAGCTCACAACCGTCCCTTTTACTGGTGGACTGGTTTGGTTGCTCAGATCCTGGGGTTCGGGCGCACGGAGCGGTCGATGCTGGGCGAGGAGCTGTTCAGCGTGCGGCTGCAGCTGGTGTTCTGCGAGCGCGGCGCGTGGTTCCACTGCGTGTGCGGCGTGGCGGCCGGGCGCGACGGCCGCGGCGTGTGCTCCGGCGACTCCGGCGGGCCCGTGCTCTACCGCGGCGTGCAGGTACACGCGTACACCACTAGACATGTTGGCGGCAAGCCGAGCCTATATTTCCACAGCTAATACAAATACACAGGCACAGTGGTCGCGGGTTTCATTATCGCTGTTCAGAAATGTTTGTGTTATAAACAAACAGATTTGTGTTCGTACTGAGTTTTTAGTACCTTTGTTTTTATTGGTTTCCATTGTACGAGAGGAAACCTTAGTTCGTGACCTTGTTTTCATGTAGACGTTATGTTATTATGACATAGATTCTTTCGTCAAAAAATACGAACATTATATTCCATATTTGTCACATGTAAAGTGCCAGAGTAGTGGCAAGTCAGAGAGAACGTGCGATTTCTAAATATAACTACTTAGCAGATTTACTTAGAGAAAATGAATTGTTTAATCTATGTAGGTACTACTTAGATTTGTATTAGCTCGTGATTGGGAAAAAACTTAAAGGGGAAACCGCCCCAATGTTGAGATAATGATTTTGTGCGGGTGACCGTCATCAAATTGGTCTAATTTCCCCGTCTAAGATTGGAAGGTCGTGACCTTCAGTCCTTTAATTGTAATTATTAGTAGGTACTATTACTTAATAGCGCTCATAGTAGAGAGTTTAATCAAATTTCTACTGTACTCCGGGCTCCAAAGACGCTGGTGATGATGGAACGCGTGGTGTGCGCAGGTGGGCGTGACGTCGATGGGCCCGATGGAGTGCGCGCGCGCGGGCGGCGCGGGCGGCGCGGGGGGCGCGGGGGTGCCGGGCGCGGGCGCCACCAGCGTGTTCACGGCGCTGTACAACTACGCCGACGTCGTCAACGCCACCATCCACGACACCGACGAGACGCTGCGCATGAGCATGATCGCGCGCGCGCCCGCCGTGCGCTCCAGCGCCGCGCTCCTGCTCACACTCTTAGTCGTCTTGCCGCAGCGGTGAATCATAGTTTTCTAGCTTTTATTTAATGTTGTGTGATAGTAACTATTCAATATTATGGATTTTTTTGCAATTTTGGTTGTGTTCTTTTCATTTTTCCAATCGATAGCAGTGAATGATAAAACTTCACAACACATCAGTACTTAATTATTTTATAATTTTATAAAAAGTGGTTTTACAGACAGACATGATGAATCTATAAGGGCTCCATTTGTAGCCATTTGGCGACGGAATCCTAAAAAGATAATCATGTCTTTCGATCTAATGAGAAGCGCAACGAAGCAGCAAAAAATATGATCTGCTGAAATAGGACGCCGATGAACTTACCCTTTTAGGTAAATTCTTAATTAGGTTTGATGACTTCGATTTTGGTATGAGTAACTCGTGATAGTCGTAATAATAAAAATTTTGTCTCGTAGATACACCTACCTACTCACAAAGATATGCTTAACGTAGCTTCTTCTGCTATCTTAAATTAATCTGCATCATCTCTCTGACCTGTCTTGAACTTGCGCGTGACAAGCTAAAATCTATTTTCTTCAATTAATTAGACAAGAATATAAATAGAGTGTCTTACCATGACGGAGAGAGGCCGCCTGAGTCGCATCTGTCCCTGGAACAAGCAAATCAATTGTTAATTACTAGCTTCGTTACACTACTATTAGTAGCTTATGTTAAATTATATAAAATTAATTAGGAGTATTGTTCATCTTTAAAGCTACATATTTTGCTTCATACAGTCCTCAAAAGGTTTAAGCACTGAGAGTTGCTTGTCCCGTACGTGTTTTAAAATCAATTGAAAACACAATTGAAATGAATTGTAAGCGTAAACTTTCCCGAAGAGCAAAACCAAGGTGTTGCTTCAAGACGATTGACTCATCGATGTGACCGAGCGGAGGAGGTGCGGAGCGACGCGCGGAAATTAATGTTTCCAGAGTTTACTGCACCGCTCTACTCGTGTCGAGCTGAGGGAACAGCCTTTCCTTCATTTTTCGAAAATGGAAAAAGTTTCTTCTCTAATATCGACGTCGCGCCTCAGCGATGTAATGTAGATAGAATTTTCTTTTATCGACTGATTTTGGTCTAGAACTTTGTGTTTGTCGTGCTATTGAGGTCTAATCATTAGCGATCTTCGCCGTTCCGAAAACAACGTAATTTTTTTTTGCGATGTTTTTGTCGTGTCTTCTGAGAGATAATAAATGTTTCTTCCTATCCTCCTGTTATCCTATGGGATTAACTGCCTGTCTACGTCAATATGGTGCGGGAATAAATTGTGGGGGCCTACACATTTTGGCATTAAATTATTTGCTTAGAACAAGGCGTCGCGCGTGAGAGCGCGGCGGGCGGGCGCTGCCGGGCGCGATTTGCATGTATATTGTAACGTGTCGGGAAGTGTTCCACACGTCGCGGACGGGGCTCCGGGAGCGCGGAGCCGCTGAGGCGCCGCCTCACCGTGCGCCACTTAACGAACGCTAATGGCCGGCCTATGCAAAACGAATTGGGTAATTGATTAGCGCTCGCCGCATGGCGCGGTCCGCACCCGCTCAATTTGCCCGCCCTTATCTAAATCTCTATTTGTAGAACAATTTATGAGCTCCGCAAACAATGCTCGCTGCCGTTACGACCTCCGTGGTCATCTTAAACTGAATCTTATTGTTAGTAGTGGAGGGTGGAGATCCGCGCGGCGGCGCTATCGGGTCCTGCTGACTCTTGGAACTAACGAACGTGAGCCCTTTCGAGCACACACTTAGCAATAATAAAATGTAACCAAGATCAAGAGGTTTATCTGTTCCATATATTTGTGGTAGACGTTTGACCTACTGCGCGAGCCGGAGCAGAGGCCGCTGCGCGTAGCGACAGATGTCGAGTGTGCAGGATAAATGTCTGGCATTTTTCGTATCTTAGAATCTTTGTCTATATTCCACAAACAATTTACTCTTGGTACATTGCTTTGTGCGTTTCTAAAAAAAACTTCATCGTATGCAAGCCCGAACTTTTTGTATTTCACTGAAAAATAATCTTGAATCATATGAACATTATACAATAAACTATTATCGAATGTTCTTACTCTGTACTTGTCTTTGTCGAGCTGTAAGCAGTTGTTAGTTTTGTGGTGGCTAGAATTTAAATTATTTTAGCATTTCCCATCCCAGCCATGACAGTTCGCATAGCAATCCACCACAGTGCGCGAGCGCCGGAGCGGCGACACGCGGCGCCGAGCTGTCAACCACTCGGGAGGAATCTGTCGGGTATCACGAGCTATGATTGCGCTATCATCGCCCAGCCTCGCAGCCTCGCGCGCGGCGAGCACGGCGAGCAATTTATTGCGGGTCGGAGCGCTCGCGATCGATTGCAATTTAGAACTTTACAATGAAGCATACTTTTACAACTGGAGTAAATCGTTTGAGCAAATTGTACGTGTCACTGCAGAAGGCGGCATCGAGCAGTAACTTTTTTGATAAACTAATTGCATCACATACAAAATGTTCAATGGTACATTCATCAGTTTTACATTGGTGCATCTCGAAGTCCCGAAGTACAGGAATTGTATAGAGATGGTTTTACGGCTTCAGAGTTACCGTCCGTACCACGCAGTACGATCGTCCGCGGGTTACGACCGCGGTCCACCGTGACCTTACGCACCGATATTAATACTATCTGCCGAAAATATGTTGCCCGTGAACTATAATGAGAGGGCGCCTTCAAACAATACAGAACCCTAAACCCAAGCCCGTAGAGGCGGGGTTCCCTCGCAGAGCCGCCGGTGGTGATTTATGGCCGGGCCCGGCGCTAGTGTTACCTAATCGATGGATCGATACTTCACCCCACATCCGTCATATTCACAATTTTCCTATCGAAAATGTCAATAGGGTACTGAATTCTTCACATTGCTGTACCTTTTTCAAGAATTTAAGACCAGAGTCTTTATCCTGAATCAAATGCTTTCTTGCAAGATTACGGTCAATGTCTTGCATCTATCTTCCACTACAACAAGTTTTAGCTTTACTATCTATATGTTGCATCTATACTTATTTATTATGTCTGACGTATATCGTAGCAGGCGCGTAGCAGCCACACGTAGCAGACGGCTTGTGTTCGTAGCCGCGAGCTACGGCGCGCTACGGTTGTGTGCTACGAGGGTGTGAAACGCTCGACGAAACGACACATCGTGAATCGTCTTAGCTGTTTTATAAGAAATAAAGACTTTCTCTTCTTAGGGATCCCTTCCCAAATGATAAAAACGGGATCCTAAACTTTTTCTGTTTTTTTTTGTAAACCCAAGTTCGGAAATTCAACAGAAACAGTAGGACTATATTAGTAAATAAAGAAACAGTAAACACGTTGATTTTGTATCAGCGTGTGTGTATTGATTTAATGACGTCTTTGAAAAATACTGTTTTGTATGTTTTTTTTGTAAAACTAAGTTCTCAGGGTTCTTTTTTTTCTTTTTTATGTGATAGGTAGCAGACGAGCAGGCGGATCACCTGATAGTAAGCAATTGCCGCCGCTCATGGACACTTGCAACACCAGTGGAGTTACAAGAGCGCTGCCAACCTTTTATCCCCTTCCCCCCGGGTGGGCCTCCGGTACCCTCACTCACTCGGCAAAACAGCACAGGGATTAATTATAGAATTAAGTACCAGGTATCAGAAATTACTTAATAAGAGACATACAAAGTTAATTATAATCAAATGAGGCACTAATAGAAAATACAATTCATACAGATACAATCAAAATACTTCATTATGAGATGAGTACGGTCACTATTGTTGCTCGTAATAGTAGGGTTACACGATTAGACCGATAACAATCTTTGTCTGTGTTTCCCAGGAGACTACAATTTAAATAATTCACAAGGAATAAAATTTAATATTCCAATTACTTGGCAGCATTGGAGTATCTTCGAGAGCGGGTTCCGCCGGAGTGTATTAAACAAGAGAAGCCGCCGATGGCCGCAGATAAGCGGCGTAATTAAGCGGAGCGAGCGGCTAGGGATGCGGCGCGACTCCCAATGAGCTACTCGAGTCATTTTAGAATTGCACTTGAATACATTCTTGTCATAGACAACTATCCGTGTGTCCAGGGTACATATTAAATACACTGGTGGAGCCATAACCTACGGAACGCCGGAGATAGTTACTACCGATTGTCGGGTCCTATTAGAAGGGGTAGAAAAAGAATTGGCTTTGCATGGCAAGGATTGATATGTGTGGCAATAACCTCACTACTAAGAATTGTGAAGAACACGTATAGTGAAAGATGCTTAGTAGGAAAAGCAGATTTTGAGTTCCGAAGCAACGGATTAAAACGCAACCGGAAAATCCACGCAAAAATGATGGTGATGACTAGCAAGCCTAGTAATCTAGTCATACGTAAACTCCCTGCGGTTCTCACTCATTATAGAGGGAAGGTGATCACAGTGAAACAGCACGAAGTTTCCTTCTCGGATCCTCCCCAGGGCCCGCCTCCGCCAGCTAGTGTTCGTCTGCGATCGAGGTAGGGTGGCAGAGAGAGTCGGGATCTGGCGGGTAGGGATAGTCGGGAGTACCAAGCACCAACCATGAGTCAAGTTTTAAATTCGAGTCAACAATTAATATCACCGACACAAAAAAATAAAGAAATTGTTTTTTTCCCAAGTCGCTCGAGTGACATTGAAATGGAGTCGCACCACTCGCAGCGTGTAGCGGCGGTGGGTGTTTTATGTAAACAATGCTGACTTCTATTGGACACTATTCACTTATTTAATTATTTATAAAAAGTTTCTTGAAGGCTTACAGTCATGCCAAAACACCAACAAGTCATGCAGTACATTATATACGAATACTCAATCTGTTTCAATACTTTAAGCCTATATTTTTACTATGTGAAAAGTTACGGCATAAGAGGAGTGGCGCGGTCGCGATAATGCTCCGATCTCAGTCAAGCTCCGGCGGGCCGACGCGGTCGCGCGGCGACAACACTCGGGCGACACGACAGCGACACGCGACACGCGACACACGACACGCGGAGACTGCGACAACCGACGCGTCTCACTGTACAACGAGCAATACACTGATTGTGTAACCAGTACTGCTTCCTCTATTAACCTTAGGGCTTCTTGAATTGACACGAGCCAAGGTGCACATTTTCTTTGCTCGATACGCGTACACATGTCATGAGAGACGGCAGAATCACGATAGCAACCGCGGCTCGTGGGGTGCCTCCAAGCGGGGGTCGTTTGTTCCAAACACGCAACCTCGTTAGTAATTGTGCAATCTAGATTCTAGGTAATGATGTTTTGCTTGAGGCTTTCATAAAAGTAATAATAATAGTCATAGGACGTAAAATGGCAATCCTATCTACTGCGTCAGCACGATACACGTGTAAAGAAATGTTTGTTTACTACAAATAAGAGCACTCTACATAACACGACCTGCAAAGTTTTCTCAAGTTAGTACACAGGGTTTAAGCCAACTTTTGAATGTTTTCTCAGCGTAAATAAATAAAGTTTTATTTGTTATAAAGTTTACAAAGCACAGGACTTCTATCTAGCCAAACTCTGCACTAAGCTTAGCTCGTATTGCAGAGTCAAGACTAAAACTAGGTACCAAATAGTTTGTATCGACAGCTCGAGCGAATTAGGTAATAATTTTAACAAATACAGTAATAGTAAAAACAAGAGCTCTGTACTGTTTTTGTTAATGTTTACAAGTGTGTGTGTATATGTGTGTGAATTTGTGAACATACTCGCATGTGTGTGAGAAAGGATTATAATTTGTGTTACTGTATCACTATATAAATACCTGCAACATATTTACAGCTGTTTTACTTGTTATTGTTTTGCTGTGCTTGAAAAATTTAATTTGTGTGAAGTCTGACCAAACTCTCTGATCATACTGGGTGTACTATTAATAAAGTACACAGCGTGAGTGAAGGTAAGCTAGTTTCAATTAGGCGAAGCTGGCCCGCTCGCTCCGCTCGCTCGGCGCCCGGCAAAGGGCCCGGATCCGCCGGGTCCCCGGAGCCGGCGCGTCGACGCACGAATACTAATGCAATATCATTGGCGGCGCCTGTGGCGACGACATTTTTTAAATTCCGGAACGTGAGCGGTGTAAAAATTCCAATGTTTCCATAAAATTTCGTATTCAGTTCGCGGTGGATTGAAATATAATAAAATGCCAAACAATATATCCCTAATTGCGAGTGATCTTGAATTTATGATCCATGGTAATCAGCAAGTGATTGCAACACTGAAAAGGGGAATTCAAGTTCATTTATAGCCTGCTCGTGGCGTCATTCAATTAAGGTTTCAAAGTATGAATGAAATGTAGCGTTTCTCAAATGTTTGTTGAAGCTGAGAAGCGACCCGTTCGCTCCGCATCGAAGCGCGGCGCCGAGCCCCAGTCAGCTCTGATTCTCGCGCGATCTCGCAATATGCATTTAATGAACTCATCTCGTATGCCCCGAGGCACAATAAAACCTATTTCCGTAAGATATATCTCCACCTTTAAACACAAATACTCTCCTTCAAGAAGATTTACTTTAAGTGAATAGTCACGTTAATTTGATCAAGAAGAAATCGTATGTATACCTATTCATTAAAAGTGAATTAAATTACGAGGCCTTTTATTTTCTCCCTGAACTGCCAATATATACGACAATACGGACTATCCGTATTGTCGTACATTATTATGGGTGGCGGCAATACCTTGCCATCAAGTGAGCCATCTGCTCTTCTGCCACCTATTTTTTGCCGAAATGCTCAAATTACTGCAGGTAACATCAGCTGAGGTGGAAAATGTCTATACGTGAATTCTGTACTTCTGTTTTGCATCTCAAGCGTGCGCGGGGCGCGGGGCGCGGGGCCGGCGAGGCGGCGCCTGCAGGTATGCGCTTGATGAATCGCAGCGCGCGCCGCACGCGTCGGTGTCCGACATACTTCGCTAGAGGAGATTGCGAAATGAGATTTATTCGATAGTTAGATAGAACACTTTATACAACACAAAGTCTGTACGTTTTCCGCGGATTTTTTTACGAACCTCAGTTTTGTGGAACGGTTTAGATGCAGCTGTGTTTCCTGATGGCTACGACTTAACCACCTTCGAGAGAAGAGCGCACTGCTTTCTAAAGGTCGCGCTCACCCCGCGGATATTCCTGGGCGGTGATAATTTCTTACCAACTGGTGAAACGCTTGCTTTTTATTCGCTTTTTATTTATATAATAAAAAAGGCATTGTACCTACATTGTAGTGGACAACTTCAACGATCTTATCGCTGAAAGCGTTTTCTACCACACAAAGAACATTTGATAGTGGTAAAGGTAATTTGCTGCATTATAAACAGTTTAATACAACTACTAATTAAGAAAGCTGCAAGGCAGAGGCCTTGCAGCTTTCTTAATTAAGTAGTAGTTGTAGTCTTATTTAACTTATGCAGTAGGTAGTAGTACTCGTAGTAGTAGTGAAATGTCCTATTTGATAAACAAATAAAAGTGGACCTAATCAACAAACCGTTAGTTTGTTAGGTATACATTAGGGTCTACAAATTATTAATATTTAATATAAATTACAATCGGGGTTTTCTGGTATATCGCGATGAAACTGCACTCGACACTAATGGCGCACCAACTTCATGGTGTCCATTTTCATACAGTTAATGGAAATTACATTGATCGAGTGTGGATAAAATGCCCGTCGCATAATGTTGATGAATGCGCGAGTGCTCGAGCGCGGCTGTCGTTTAATCGAATCGGATATTTACTTGAAATACGGGCCGTGTTTACAGACGGCGAGTGCGTGCTCCATCTTTTATAAAATCATTTTTAAAATATGACTGAATGTTTTTCGAATAACAGATATTGAAAATCAAATTGACAACACCATAAAAATAAACCAAAATTATTTTAGACAGCATGTCAACAGAGGCGCTAAATGGGGTGTTATTTTAATTTGAACATATCGTTTTTTCAGTTGAGAAACTAAAAATGTACAATATTTATTCTCCTATTTTAACGATGGGGTCTGTGATTTTATTCTACCACATTGATGGCGTAAGAAATAAATACAATATTTGTTTTTGGTCTCTAGTCTCACCAACACACGTTTGAAAATGTATAGTAGGTATTAGGTACTTGCATAATGTAATGATATTTTTTTGAAAAAATAAATCACACCGTAGGTATACGAATGACTGCATAATAATGTATAAGTAGATCAACTAGCAAAAATGTTTGAGAAAACTAAAACAATTTACTTGATTCGCTCTGGAGTTCATAGCATTTTCCTTGCCATTGAGTCAGCAACATGTAATAAAAGGGAAAGTTATGAACTGGAGTATAGACGCGCCCGCGACGCTGTCCCGCTGATCGGCGCTATAAAGTTGCGCGCTCAACTCAATAAAACAGAGATTCCATAAGTAGGTCGCATTTAACCTTACATATTCTGTATTCATATTCCCACAGGTCATAAACAAAACGACCCATCACTTAGATCAAAATACTCCCTCGTTACAT
>JABMDO010000471.1:0-28366 GCA_014851415.1 Cnaphalocrocis medinalis
ACTGGCCAGCTGCCAGCTATTGGAATGGTCGCTTTTAATGGCGCCATCCCCGCCAGTGGGACCGTGTCCATCGCTGGCAACTGTGCCTGCGCTGGTATTTCCTCTATAAGAAGTATGGTGACTGACTCCTGAAATAAACGATTTGCTGCATATTTTGCTGTCTTTTTAATCAACCTGATACAAAGGTTTTTAGTGGAAAGAAAAAAAGAATTGTTAACTAGTAGGTTCATTTATTTACTAGTAGGTTGGAGCCATAAAGTCCTTGAGTGGAGACCGCGACTCGGCAAACGTAGTGTTGGACACCCTGCTACAAGATGGGATGACGACATTCGAAGGCTGGCTGGAGTGAGCTGGATGAGAGTGGCCGAAAATCGGGAGCGGTGGCGTGCATTGGGGGAGACCTATGTCCAGCAGTGGACGAGCGTGGGTTGCTGATGATGATTATGATGAGGTTCATTTATTTATTTAGGTCCACCAACAGCAGTATATGCTCTGGTGTCTAATTTGAAAAGACCAGTAGGGGTGGGGTGGCAAAATTTCAATTGCCTAAAGCCGGCAACATTTTTGAGTCTTCGTCAGTTAAAGCTCTACAGAGATGATATGCCATTCACGATGAAATTTTGCATTGTAGTACCCGACAAAGATTTTCCCGATTTCCAAGGTGTTCACAGATACGCCCTGTATAGGACGTGATTACACATAGACAAAGACAATGCTAATGGCTAAACATTATGTAATTAAGCTAAGCTAAGCCTATCTTCATTTCTGAGAACCTGACAGCAAAGATGAAGCGCCTGTTCTATCTTGCGCGTGTATTTGCAAACACGAATGAATATAAATACTGTTGGTCCTCGAATGGAAAAATATTTACTAGAGAAAAAGATGGATCTCCTTACCACATAATAAAGGATGAAACAGATTTAGAACGGCTGACTAAACTCAAATGACTAGAACTCACAAATTTAACTTGCATGCTATATTCTTGTTTTTGTAAACTTCGGCTATCTTTTAAAGTTGTAAAGCTTTGTTATATTTATATCAAATAAAAACTAATATAAAACACATACACACATATATACATCTACACAATATAACACACATTCAGTTATGCATAATATCTAGTAATCACACAGAAACTATATATATTTATATAAGGCTACCACCAAAAATTCAGAGGAGTGTATATCTAATCACACCTAAAAAATCTGGTCTTAGACTAGAATACTATACTAATATTATAACCACTGTATACTTTTGTTCATATTTAAATGGCAATTCTTCCAACGACCTTTATGGATGATAATTCTTACGTTTCTTCTGAGATTGATCAAGTCTCAGTGAGTAACTCCCACATGTGTTCCCCAGAAGAGGTATCTCTTTTTATAACTGATCCGATTCACTATCTTAAAATATTTCATGTAAATATAAGAAGCATTGGTAATTTTTTGAACTTTGAAAATATGTTATTGCTTTTGGAGCGTATTAAAATTGGTCTGGATGTTATCGTTTTATCAGAGTGTTGGTTGAGTAAGTGTCCTTTTCTCCCAAATTTACCTGGCTATACGTCATATAAAACAAACCATAGTAACCAAAACGATGGCATTGTGGTCAAAGATTTTACACTATAACAAGATGGCGCACTCATTACTTGCATTCGAGCCTCGCGAGATGTCTCTATTTTGGTTGGCGTCCTACTCTAATAAGGTGACCACACGATTTAAATTTTCGATTACAATTTATTGTTAGTCAAACTTAGTCCACCCACGTGGGAGTCGGACATCGCGTTCTCTATTATAGGAAACTCGTGAAGCTCAATCAAACTAGAAGGGCTAGCACGAACGTTTCAAAGTATCGTTTGAGTATTTATGAGCAATTTTGTATGAAAAAAACACAAGTTCCAAATTAAAATTCCTTATTGTGTATACGTACGATACGAAGAGACTACCGACTTTTCGAAAAGTTTGTGCTAGCCCTATTAGATTTTCTATTTACATACCTATAATAATACAATCTGTGGCACATTTAACCGGCCATAGCGTATTATTCATACAAACGTATGTATGTACATACTTTACAATTTTATAAATTAAAAATTAAATAGATTTATTGCTACACTTTTTACGTAAGATGACCTTTTTATGGTCAACCATTATCATGTAATTTATTCGACCATGAAAACTTTTCGATTTGTCCAAAAAAAATAAAAAAGTAAATCCGTCTTTAGATGACAAGCGAAATGGACACCCTACTCAATGCAAAAATAAAACTTTGACTAAATACTTACTTATGAAAAGATACACCGCAACCTTTATAAGATTCACTTTTGCATCCTATCATACAACAAGTGAGAACCATATTAATAAATAGGGGAGAGTTGGATAATACCGCGCGGTTGATAACTCCGCGCGTCAGTGCAATTCAAAAACTATCCACTAGTTTGCGCTGTAGTGCGTATTCATCGAAGCCGGACATGCCCACACCCTCCCCCACGCACCGCCACTACGGCCCGCGCGACGACGTAGATAGCACGCACTCCAGAAATTTTTTTCGTCATTGCTTATAATTTTTCGTATACTTTCCTTAAGAGGTAAGTAATACTGTATTTATATTATAATACTTTGATACTATATTTTTTGAATGCTTTTGTACTGTAGAATTAATGTCAGAGTAAGTTTTTGCGTGCTATAATATTTTGCATATAATTTTGAGGTTAAAAAATAAAATGATCAAGTTCGATAACTCCGCGCCGGGGGCGCGGTATTATCAGTCGAGGGCGCGAAATTGTAAACTATGAAAAGTACATTTTATTTACATTAATTTCTTTGTACCTCGAAAAAACAGTTTGAACTTATTTGAATCTGTTTGTGGTATTTTGTATACTAAGCAAAAATACCGATTTTGATTAAATTTGATTCATTTATTGAGTATAACATAAACAGTTGTGTGTGGCATCGATTATTGTGAATATTATGACTTACCGTTTTATGAAAATAACAATAATATAATAAATACATATAATCCCTACTTACAAATTAGGATAATATAGCTTTATGTATTATTTCCGTTTTAGATGGACCATCAAACCTGGGCACGATATTATCAGACCAGTTTGACAATACCGCGCTTTTAGATATTTTCGTAAATTGAAGATAATTATTTTTTGTTTGAATTTTGTAAGCTCTTGTTAAACGGTATGCGTACCTAAATAAATGTCCTAAAAATTACAAAATTTTGTTTGTTTTAATATCAAACAGTTTCCTAATTATAGGTGAAATTCCTTAGGGGCTCGGTATTATCCAACTCTCCCCTAATCACAATTTTTACACGTTATTTTTGTCGTCACAATAATACAAACTTTCAAATTATTTTTGCCGCCGCCATAATCTGAGATGTCCAGACTCCAAGTGTTGCAAATTGATTATAATTAAAACTACTATATATCACCGACTTTTATATAAAAACAGTCGTTTATCATGGTTTGAAATTAAAAAAATAAAAAAGACATTATTAATTTCAACGTATCATTCTTTAAATTATTAAGTATTTTGAAAGTTCCCCAGAAGAAGAAATATAAACTTTGCTTAAGTTATACCACAAAGGTTTTTTTTAAGATGGCAACCCATTAGACAAGGACATCATCCTGAATAGCGACATCTCGCTCGGCTCGATTTTCCGTAGAACGATTTGACATTTCAAAGTAATCTTTATTCCCACTGCATAGAATCGAAATTAACATTGCATTCATTTTCATAGTGCACCATCTTGTTTTATATTCCAATATCTTTGATTGTGGTTTACTTGAAAGAGTGTCTAATAGCTAGGGTCATCGAGCGAAATATAAATGATGCAAATTGCTTGACCATAGAGCTTTCTGATGATGTTGTGATCATTGCTATTTATCGCTCACCAGCATACAAAAACATTGAAGCCTTCACAAACTCATTAGATATGTTACTGAGTGCATTGAAATCCTTCAAAACTGTAGCTCTTATTGGAGATTTGAATATAAACATCTCACCAAACAATGTCGATCATAACTGCTATTCGTATTTGAATTTATTAGCATCGCACTCTATGCTACCAGCGCATCTATTTCCAACAAGAAATTGTAACTGTCTCGATCATGTAATTTTGAAATCACATAAGCAAGCCATTACGATGGTGTTAGACTCCCTGTTCACGGACCATTCTCCGGTTATTTTTTGCTGTGCTAATTATAACATTAATGTAACCGCAAATTTTCGCACATCAAAACGCCTGAATTTACAAGAATGCTTGCTAGGATTGCAAAACATGGATTTCTCCGACGTAGTCTATGACACTGATGCTGATCGTGCAATTCATACATTGGTGAATAAATTATCACGGCTATTAAATACTAATACAGTAACTGTCAATATTCCCAGTAGGAAACGTATTGTCAAGCCGTGGATTACCCCTGGACTTCTACGCTGCATACGGCATAGGGACAAATTATTTCGGAAAACTAAAAAACAACCAAACAACGAAGACATAATGATTATATATAAAAGGTATAAACTATTTTGCAATAAAATACTTCGGAAGGTGAAAACTGATTACGAGCGCTCAGAATTCCAAAAACATAAAAAGAATCCTAAACAAATGTGGAAACTTATTAAGAAATTGTCAAACCTAAATCAGAGAGTGCCACCACCTGATGAACTCCTCTCCACGTGCACAAACCCAGAATCCTCAGTAAACTCTATAAATAGTTTCTTCGCAAATGTAGGTAAGGACCTAGCATCAAAGCTTATATCGACTTCTCCTGATACATCGACTCAAGTTCCTCATAAGGAAAAAGATGCTTCAGTGAGGGAATCCATGGTATTGCTTTGCACAGACGAAAAAGAAATAGAGGAGATTATTTTGGGGTTAAGGCGGGACTGTGCAACGGGCTGGGATGGTATTCCAACCTCTTTAGTCATTGATGGGAGGTATACCTTGATTCCAGTTCTAAAGGAGGTATTCAATCGGTGTTTATTAAATGGCATCTTTCGACAGACTTTAAGAGGGCATTAGTTCATCCAATCTATAAGAGTGGGGACAGGCATAATCCAACTAATTATCGACCAATATCTGTACTGTCTACATTGTCAAAAATTTTAGAAAAAATCCTAAATAGAAGATTGATTGATTATTTGGATTCGAAAAACTTGCTTGCTCAAAACCAATTTGGGTTTAGAGCTAACAAATCACTGAAGATGCAGTCCTAGAAGTTACAGGTAATATAATTGAAAATATTAATCGTAGGCAGTTTTCGATTGGCATATTTATAGATCTTACTAAAGCATTTGACACGGTGTCTGTCCCTATACTTATTTCTAAACTGTACAATATCGGTGTTCGTGGTGTAGTGTTGGATATGTTTAAGAGCTACCTAAGTAATCGAAAACAGCGTATCAAAATAGGAAACTACATAAGTCAAGATGAATCTATTACATATGGTGTTCCCCAAGGAAGTGTCCTTGGGCCCACTCTGTTCCTTATTTATGTGAACGACTTATGCCAGTTGCAACTGCCTAACAGCAAAATTGTAGCATATGCTGATGATACTGCTATTATTACTCAAGGCAAAACGTGGGAGGAAGCTCGTTTGTACGCAGAATCAGCTTTAGCATCTGTGATGGTCTGGTTATCTCGTAACTTGCTCACACTGAATCTTAGCAAAACGAGCTACATCACCTTTGCACCTAAACTATCGGTACAACCTGATGCCTCTTTTGTAATAAAGGCCCATAGATGTGGTATTGGCTCTCAACACCAATGCCTCTGTGAAGCAATTTTACGTGTTCGCAATATGAGGTATCTGGGAGTAATAATGGATAGCGTCTTATCTTGGAATGACACATTAAGGTCATCACGGGGCGGGTTAGGAAACTAATCTTTGTTTTTAGCAGATTGCGTAATGGGGCTGATCCATCTACCCTCAGAACAGCTTACTTTGCCCTTGTACAGTCTATTATTAAATACTGTATAACAGCTTGGGGTTCCTCTGGTAAGACTAAGATATTATCAGTAGAAAGGGCACAGAGAGCTGTTTTGAAGGTAATGGCCAAAAAACCTATAAGATACCCCACCAAACTAATTTACAATTTTTGGGAGACTCTCTCGGTTCGAAAACTGTTTATTTTGAGTGTCGTACTACGCAAACATAGAACTCTCCCATACAATTCAAATCTGCATAAAAAAATAAAAGGAGAAGTGATAAAGTGTGCCCGACGCAAAAGTGTAGATTAGAACTAGTCAAACACCATTACAATTATATAGCTCCCCTCCTCTATAATAAAGTCAATAAAGAAATAAACATTTATCCTTTACACATCTTTAAATGTAAAACTCTACTAACTGAATGGTTATTATATTTAGATTACGATGTAGCAGAATCCCTAATTAAATAATCATATTTATTAATATATTGTTAATTATTTATTCAAGTAGTTATATATGTAAATTTATTAACCATTACACTCCCACACGCACGCATGCACGCACCACACACAAACACACACGCACACACAACACACACACCACACACACACACACACACACACACACACACACACACACACACACACAACACACACGCACAGACACTACTTATCTAAGCTATATAAATAAGGTAAAAATCTGTATAAATAAGATACAATTAATAAGGTAAAATATATAATAATATGTAATATGTATTTCCTAAGTCTGATACGTCTGTCATTGAGGCGGGCGCTAGTGACTGCGACACAGTCTACGACTAATGCGGTCAATAACGCTAAAATTGTTTGTAAAAATAATGTTTATGGTATCAATAAAGATTATTATTATTTTAAGGTGAAATATATTTTCTCTCGCATTATATATATATATATTATATATATATATTCTATTATTATTATTATTAATTATTATAATGGTCTATTGACACATAATCATATTGTGTCAAGTTCAAGTAGAAATGCTTTGATTACTAATTAACATGTAAACCAATATACTACATATTGACAATACATATTGACATAGAAGGCTGACTGCCCACTAAGAGCTAAAAATATGTCATGTCATGTACTTACTCACGCATGCGCACTAAACGCCTTTTCGACCACATTCATCCTAACTTATGACATAAGATTGTCAAAATTGTCGAGGTCTGTGGTAGAGGCCGCGCGCTATGTACTCATGCCGGGCAACAACCCTAGCATATGTCAATGAACTCTTCTAAATTCAAAATCAAGGCTGAGTCAGACTTCTATGTCAAAGTCTTTATTTTGTGCTATTGACACATAATCATATTGTGTCAAGTTCAAGTAGAAATGCTTTGATTACTAATTAACATGTAAACATGACATTGCCGATATAGCAGTCTGTTATATTATTGTCGATTTGCAATTTGATATTGAGTTAGATAAGCTAATTTTACAATCGTGATTAAGTTATTTAAATTAGTATAAGCATTATAGTGGGAGAGCCACGCTTCGGCATGAATGGGCCGGCTCTACCGGAAAGATACCACTGCCCCACAGAAAACCGGCGTGGAGCAGCCCCTGTGATGTGTTTCACCGAGTGAGTGAGGGTGCCGGAGGGGATTAAAGGTTGGCAGCGCACGTGTAACTCCACTGGTATTGCAAGTGTCCATAGGCGGCGGCAATTGCTTACCATCAGGTGAATCGCCTGCTCGTTTGCTACCTATTACATAAAAAAACAGGGTGTATCTGTTAACATTTACCCTTTAACCACGTGTTCTATCAACCATTCTGAACAACATTTTGTCCTAATCTATGACTTATTGGAAATTCGCATTAAAAACATCAACTTTTCATACAAAGTGACAGGCCGGATGGCGCATTTGGTAGTGACCCGTTATCGTGGTTGTGGGTTCGATCCCCACCCTCATCATCATTTCAGTCAATAGACGTCCACTGCTGGACATAGGCCTCCCCCAAAGTTCTCCACACAGATCGGTCCTGTGCCACCCGCATCCAAGGGACTCCCGCGACCTTCACCAGATTGTCGGTCCACCTGGTGGGAGGCCTGCCACGGCTGTGGCCTCCTGCACGCGGATCCCCACCCTGGACAAACATTATTTATGTTTCCTCTATTGTCTGATATCTGTAACACAAGTGCTTAAGCTACTTAGTACGGAGTCAGGTCACAGTATGAGATTTTTGTATGGGGACTCGAATTTTTTTACAATGAACTTCAAAAAGTCGTAGCATAATTTTACTTAAGCCCAATTAAGGTTTAACAGGGTTTAACTAACGTACCTGACTGGGGGGTAAGGGTCAATTTTTACTTAAGTAACAATTAAGGTTTACATAATTATATGACAATAAGGGTTTACTTAAGTGACAATTAAGGTTGACTCAAGTTACAATTAGGGTTTACTTAAGTGTTTATTAAGGTTTGCATAAGTGACAATTAAGGCTTACTTAAGTGACAATTAAGGTTTCTTAAGTAACAATTAAGGTTTACTTAAGTGACAATTAAGGTTTACTTAAGTGACAATTAAGGTTTACTTAAGTGACAATTAAGGTTTACTTAAGTGACAATTAAGGTTTACTTAAGTGACAATTAAGGTTTATTTAACGTCCCTGACAGCAGCATTTCTTAATATTGAGTTTTCAAATAAAAAAAAACATAAATTCAACAAACATATAATTTCAACAACATAATTTACAAAAACAACAAAACTACACTAATTGGCACATCCACAGTCACCTGCCAGTGAAACCACCCCGCCAGCCGGTATCGTGCCAGAGAACGTGACGTAGCCGACCACTGGCACGGAACCGGTCACGGCGGCTTGGCCATTCACTGCCACTTGGCCGTCGACGCTGATCTCGCCAATGCCAGTCCCGCCAAACGGTCCGCCAGCTGGTAGAGGGGCTGTGATGGCTACTTCTTGTACGGCAATTGGGGGGGTTAAGGGGTTCACAGCTACTGAGGGGGCTCGGATAACTTGGCTGAGGGTCGCCTGAAAAAAATAAAAAAAGGTTTATTTAGGACTAGTGGCCCGCTCTGACTTCGTTTTGGGACAGCAGTTCAACTATCTGCCAATAGATGTCGCTGGGCGTTGATTGCATCGCGCTAGTATTTCGCCTTTTCGGTTTATATATAAAGTTGGCCGATGCCCATAGATTTTATCTCTTTATTAATAATAAAGATAGAATAGAAATAGGTATGGACATGACAACACCATAGCAACTATAGTAGAAACGTTCTGTAATAACTTTACGCTTTGTGATAGATAGCAGACAAGCAGGCGGATCACCTGATGGTAAGCGATTGCCACCTCTCATGGACACCTGCAACAGTGGAGTTACAAATGCGCTGCCAACCTTTTAACAGAGAGCCGCAATGAAACTTCGAATTGTACAATTTGCCTGCAACATACACCGTTAATTTTTTAGTTTTTTTATGTGACAAGTGGCATACGTGCAGACGCATAACCTGATGGTAAGCTACTGCCGCCAATAGCAACACCTGTGGAGACACAAGTGCGCTGCCAACTTTTAACCCCCTTTGCCTCTGGTACCCTCGGCGAAACAAATGGCGCTGCTTCTCGCCAATCTTTGAGGGTGTCGTATCACTCTAAAGCCCATTCATGCCGAAGCGTTGCTCTCCCATGAACCCAAAAATATTACCTGAATAAGACAGAAGGAAATGCAGAAAATAGCTAAGCTCTTCATAGTCTTCATTTTTACTCGAGTCTCGTATGTTAATAACAATGATAGAAAAATAGTTGATCCGGCGTTTTTATTTAGTTGCAACTGAATTGCAGTTTGCAATGTCAGTTGCATATTTGCATAATCATACGTAATGTTTCAAGGTAATGTTATTGAACTTGTGTCATGATTTAGTGATAAAAAAATCTGTGATAGTAGACGACGAAACATACAAAACACAATAATGTTTCGAATTTTCCGAACATAGCTCGGTTATGTAATGTGTTCGGATTGATTCCTGCCGCTTCATTTCGCCACCGTTCCACTCGACAACAGTTCCACCCACATCATTTAGATCAGCGGTCGTCACACTTTACTCTTCAAGGACCACATATCAATATGAACATTAGGGCCCGGGCCGCAGTATATGCGTTTCAAGAGCTTTTGCATAGGTACTTAATACTTATCTATAGTCTCACACTATTCATATAAATGCGAAAATGTACGTCTATTACTTCTCTACTCAAAAACCACTAAACTGATTTCTGATAAGTACGAATATGTAGTTGACTAGTAATTAAATAAATATACTATATCGCGGGCCGCACAAATAACGTCTGCGGGCCGCATGCAGTTTGACGACCACGGATTTAGATGCTTGGCAATCTTCAACTGTGCGTTTCTTGAGAAAATTTCTGCCACGAACTACAAAGCTGTGGAATGAACTGTCGCCAGCGGTATTTCCGAACCGATACGACCTACAAACCTTCAAAAAGCGAGCGTATTCCTTCTTAAAAGGTCGGCAGTGCATTTGCGACTCCTCTGGGCGGCGGTAATCGCTTACCATCAGGTGATCCGTCTGTTCGTCTGCCCCCTATCGCATAAAAAAAAAATCACCACACCGCATTAGGCAAGCGTGGTGATTAAGCCTAATCCCATCATAGTAGCGATGACTTGATTACTATGATGAAGGCCTCCTTTGCCCTGCAGTGGGACAGTAATTGACAGTATTTGTACCTCTAAGGACCTCGTTTTCTACCTCTAAGTAAAGACGTGTCAAGTAATTTACTTAGTCAATTATGAGTATAGTGGGTTAGGAGAAAATTGGCCGCTGGTCCGCAGCCTACTTTATTTGAATATTTTTTTCAATATAAATACCAGGGGCCAATTTTCTCCGAATTTGTACCCACTTTAATTACTTGACACTTTACTCGTAGGTGTTGAACGAGGCCCTAGGTTAGTAAACTTGTGTGTTTTTCTGTGATATCTATATCGTATCTTATACTACCTACTTATATAGAGGTTAATCTCATTTTTTTTTGTCGGTCGGTCAGTTCTGTCAACCTACGTGTGTGGTTTTATACAGATTCACCGGGCTTGTGGGGAGCGGAAGGCTCGCACCCTAGAAATTTAAGCAACAGCCTGAGGGCGCCCCCTAGCGGGGCTACGACCTCGGCTCAGGGCGTTGCTGGGAGAGGGCAATCTAACATAAGTTTGGGGACTGAATCTATCTCATATTTCACGCCAGGGCTTATAGCTACACCGAAAACACGAAACACTAGCGCAATACAATTAACGCTCCGCGCCATCTATTGGTAGACAGTGGCACTACTGCCCCGAAATGAAGGTAGGGCGGGCCAGTAGTAAATAATGAAAATATAAATAAGTCCTCAACCGATATTCGGCTACGGCGTCTAATCTTAAATGATCATCCACGAAATCTGTATAACTGTGGGAGGTCTGATGAGAGCCACGCTTCGGCATGAATGGGCCGGCTCGACCGGAGTGATACCACTGCCTCACAGAAAACCGGCGTGAAGCAGCCCCTGAGCTGTGTTTCGCTGAGTGAGTGAGGGTATCGGAGGCCCACCCGGGGGAAGGGGATAAAAGGTTGGCAGCGCACTTGTAACTCCACTGGTGTTGCAAGTGTCCATGAGCGGCGGCAATTGCTTACCATCAGGTGATCCGCCTGCTCGTCTGCTACCTATCAAATAAATAAAATCAGGATATATGCTCAAGTCTGTAATGTGTTGATTTCTTAAAAAATACCGTATTTTCGCCACAATCAGTGTAAATAGGTTGGCGGCGCTAGTTTCATTCCTTGCCGGATCTTCTCGTCAGAATCAACTTTCCGATTCCGGAATTAGAATCGCATTTTGCCTATTTATTTTTTAGTATATCTTATGTATAAAGATATACATTTAAACTATACATTAACTGTAAATAGTTTTAAGTATTTTCCAATTTATGACGATTTATAGGTACAGTCCGAGGCAAGAAAGTGTAGTTATGACCTTGAGTGCGCAGAAACCAATTTTGATAGAAAGTCTTCTTTTTTACAAGTGCGCAAAATAACGGTCATCGCTATACTTTCGTGCCTCCAGCTATACATAAGTGCTGTGTACAAGCCTATGCACATAAAAAATATTTTTGACTTTGACTTTGGGGTGAGGAGCAGGGGAAATACCATGTAACATTCCAGACTTTCGGTATGTTTGTATGTAATAAATCGTATCTAGTACATGCTTAAATATATTTTATAGCTCATTCATTTTTTCGCCACCTATTTATCAAATTTTAAAAGTTATAGTCTACGGCATCTGACAATAGCGAAGACCGTTAATTTGCACACTTGTAAAAAAGAAGGCTTTCGAAGGTTTCTGCGCACTCAAGGTCATCGCTATTGTTTCATGCCGCAAACTTTAAGTATCTTTCTTGGCAAATGTATTTTCCTGTATTTTTGTATTTTGTGTTTAGTAGATTAGATCATCAAATAAGCGAAAAATCAGCCGTAGTTAAACATGGGATTAGGCTTAATCACCACGCTTGCCTTAATGTTGCGTTGGTGATCACAAACCCGAACAACTTTGTTCGAAAAATTCGAAACATACTTCTGCTCGGCCAGAGAATCGACCCGCCCAGTAAGTACACCAACCAGGCGTCCATGCGTCATTATTGTGTAGTGAACTGTGAATGTTCTTTTTTGTAGATATTAATGTATTGTACTGATTTATATTTTGCTTATTTTGATGATCTAGAATGCTAAAGGGGATTTGGTATTTATTTTGCGAAATCTCGTAAGGTCGTAAAGGAGTTGTAAATTAGACAAAGAAATACTTTCATAATTAAATTTATTTACTCAATAATCAACAATTTATTATAAGTAATCTCAGTAGTAAACATTACCACCGCCAAGGCCAAGACCTCCGATATTAGCGGGGAGGGAGCCGGGGAAGGGGGCGGGGGCGGGGCCGAGAGACTGGCTGGTGATGCCGACCTGGCCGCTGCCGCAGCCGCACGTGGCCACACCAGACCCTGACGTGGGGACAGCACCCTCGAACGCCACAGCGCTGAGCCAAGGCAGCTGCCCGCTCACGGACAGGACTCCTTCCAGGTAGTTCTCAGAAGCGACGGCGAGACCACTCGGACCAATAGGGGAGATTGTAGTGACAGCCAGGGGACCGCTGGGGATGATGTTGTAGCCTGAGAAAGGAGCTAGAGTAGCGCTGCTGATCAGAGGAGTCGAGTCGAGGACGATGCTGCTGCCGCCAAGTCCGAGACCGGCACCACCAACGCCGAGACCGAAACCAGCGCCGCCAAGGCCGAGACCGAGGTTGGCGTTACCAAGGTTACCATAACCAACACCGATTTCTACTTCGCGGCCGAACGGAGCACCAGCACCGAAGTTGCCGAGTCCGAGACCAAGTCCAGCGTTGCTCACGCCGAGGCTAGCGCCGCCAACGGCAGCGATGTTGGCGCCGCCAAGGCCGAGACCGAGGTTGGCGTTGCCAGTGTTGCCGTAGCCAAGGCCGATTTCTACTTCGCGGCCGAATGGGGCTCCAGCACCAGCATTGTACAGTTGGCTGTAGGCGTTCTGTAAAAGAGATGAGAAATTTGACTTTAAAAATTACAGAGAAGCAAACAAACTGAGTAATCTGATGACAATTTTCTAGAAAACGGAAACTAATAAACTTTCAAAAAATTTAAATATTTCAACTTGAATCAACTTAGTTTTTATCTTATTAACATTTTACCTGGATCAATAGAACTTGAGCAAGAAAGAAGATAGTTTTTGAAGCCATTTTTATTGTTATTCTTTCTGTATGTGAAAGTAGAATGATTTTCCAATTCAAAGTTGTGTTTTTATATATTTTCCAATGTTAGTAAAAATTTCATTACATAACCTTTGTCACATACACTTCGATAACTGAAGACATACATTTAACAGGCATGATATTATGTTCTATATCTTCATTATGTAATGTTTCAAAATGAAATTGCCAATTCATATCTTGTTTTCATTTTGAAACTGTCATTTTCGCAGTTTTTTTTAAATTTCGATGTAATTTTTTTACCAAGTTACTTATCTATACAAAGTGCTAATTACAAAATGGCGAGTTTAGTTTTAACAGATATTTTTTTGCTTGACTCACCAAAGTTTAGATAAGATTGTTGAATTGAAAATTGCTAAACGCGCTCTTTTAATATAAATAATGGCAACTTACTTTTGAAGAGCATTCTGACTTTAATCTTTAGTTAGAAAGGAACAAATATGTCTTCCTCTTTCGCTTTCTTGCTTGTCTGCATTCAGGCTTGTCTGCTCCAGGTAAAAAAAAACATTTTTAAAAATATTTATTGAATAAAAGAAGAAAAACTTAGGGATATAAAAACAATAAAAGTGTACAGATAAATTGTCTTAAGAAATACTCTTACATAAAGTTTTAATGAATTTCAATGAACCTTTACCGCCTTATTACACGAATCGAAGACTTAAGTTAGCCGTGGTTTAATAATAATGTTGTTACTTTTATAAAAACAAAAAACGAAAAGTGTCACTTATAAACTAAAACTTCTATCTAAGTAATAAAGGGTAGTAATAAAGTATAACAATAAGGTAGGTATTAAACTAGTCAATTAAAATATTGCTTTTATTTTTTTTAGATCGCGCTTGGTCAAACGGTGCTCGGCCCGAACGCCTTCGCTGCCAACAACAGAGTTGTTGACAACGATGTCTACTACGCCAACAACTTGGCTTTAGGCTTGGGCGGTGTGTCTGGCTCTGGCAGTGCTGTTGGACTTGGCGGCAGTGCCCTCGGACTTGGCGGCAGTGCCCTCGGACTCGGTCTTGGAGCTACTGGACTCGGTCTTGGCGCTACTGGACTCGGTCTTGGTGCTTCTGGACTCGGTCTTGGTGCTTCTGGACTCGCGCTCGGCGCTCCTGGCCTTGTCGCTGGAGGTTACGGCAACGGTCTCGCTCTTGGCGGCGCTGGCCTCGGCTACGGCAACTCCGGCCTCGTCGGCAGCAGCTTCGAGGGCTACGGCTTCGTGCCCGACGTGTCTGTCTCGGCCTCTCTGCCAGTCACAGGCCCGTACATCGGCAGCGGCTTCGGCGAGTTGGCGGCCGGCGGCGACGTTGCGGCCTACGGTAACGCTGTGGTCACTGGCCAGCTGCCAGCGCTTGGCGTGATCGCCTTCAACGGTGGTATCCCCGCCAGTGGAGCTGTTTCTATCGCTGGTAACTGTGCTTGTGCTGGTATTCCTCTGTAAGTTATTAGATATTTTGTTGGTGATTTAATAAATATATTAGTACATAATGACATGAAGTTGTATTATTTATGACGACCCGTTTAGCTGGTTGTAAGTAGGGTCTGTTAGTGGTTCCGTCGTTATTTTTTTTGTATGTGATGATGTCTCAGTTATATATTTTAAGACAGCTATGTTGTTTAAAATGGCTGGAGCCAAAGACATGTGAATCGTCAGCTACAGGTCTATACGTAAAGTTAAGTGTACATTGCTAACTATACTTGTTTTGGGATTAAGGGGCTACATGAATGAAACTAGCGCCGCCAACCTATTTACACTGATTGTGGCGAAAATATGATATTTTTGAAGAAAATAAAACATTACAGACTTAGATCCAAGTAAATTGGATTTTTCATTGGATAGTAAAGTTACAGAAAACAGAAGTAATTTAGTTTGAAAATAACAAACAACACTCAAAACAAAGACACAATACAACAATAATATAGCTTATACATAATAATAACATTAAGGCTACAGTTTACAAAAATATATTGTGTTCATTTACCCTATTGCAAATAACTAACTCCACGCGGACGAAGTCGCGGGCGGCCGCTAGTGGGATATAGATGTCTACAGAAGTACAAATATTTGGGGACTACGGTGCGGCGACCTCCTCGTGTGGCCTCCCCGGTAGTATTTTCTTTCTGTTTGGAACTGCTACCGGAGGGGTCCTGGTGTCCCTGGGCAACGGCGGGTAGCAATTGACTTATCGCCATATTGCTACCCGACGGCTGACAGCTGCACTTTGAGGCCCAGCTCTGTCTGAGCCGGGGCCCTGTCCGGCGCCCTGTGAGGATCTCCTCCACTTTGGGCGCACCTTGACGTGGGCCCCACCGAGTGGGGCGCCTTCGGGCGCCACCCCCCACATCTTTTGGGGGGGTCTTTAGTTGCTGGTCTGCGCTGCGTCCCACAGCCAGTGGGATGCAGCAAAGGCCGGCTAACCCCACCTCTCCGCCCAGCGACCGACTGCGCAATCCAGCGTAGCCGGCCGTGGGGCTGTCTGGTGGGGCAGTTTTTTTGGAAGCCTGCAGGCACTCTCCCCCACCTTGCCCTGCAGCCAGAAGTCGCAGAGTGTTTAGTGGGTATGCCCTTGAACGGCTTCTGATTAGCAGAGGCCCAATCCAGGGGAGAGCCCCACACTACCTGGTCGTCTCCCAGCGGCCGGGTGTGCATAAGGCGGCATTCACTCTGCGTGAACAAAAAAAAAAAAGTACAAATACTCTCTGTACGACTAACTGGTAATTTTTAACATCCCATCAAAAACAATACTTGTCAAAAAACCAAGTATCGCAACTACCGTAAAAAGTGGTGAGATCCATGTTTTGCCAAGTCGGTTATTCACTTTTTGACTTGGCAATCACACAATACTATATCTCACAAGTAATGAATTAAATTGATTCGGTTGTTTAATGTGATTGCCAAGTCAATAAATGAATTACCGACTTGGCAAAACATGGATCTCATCACTTTTTACGGTAGTTGCACGACTTGGTTTTTTTGACAAGTATTGTTTTTGATGAGTCAGTGAGTCAGTCAGTGAGTGACAAAATTAAGAAACTTTGGCCCGTTATAATTCTTTAACTACTGGTTCAAACTGATTGAAATATACATTGCCTGCATGGTTACTGAAAATTCAGTCTTCTAGTTTTATCCACAACGAAGTTACAGGGGGTCGTAAATGGCCTGAATTGCTTCGAGAAAAGGATGGTACAGCCGTGCCGCTTTTTTGCTCGACTTGGTGGGGGCACTGCCGTGCCCCCAGATTCTGGGGCCAATTTTGCAGGTACATAAGTTTAATGGTTCAGGTAGGTATTAATTTAATTCCAAAAATAAATAAAAAACAATAATTTATTAAATAATCAACAATAAATAGTACCTAACTTAATCAAAAACCAACACTAACAACCGCAGTTGCCAGCTATAGAAACCACTCCTCTGGCAGGAATCTTGCCAGTAAACCGTACCGTGCCAGTCACTGGCATGGTGCCAGTGACGTCAGCTTGGCCGGAAGCAACAACATCGCCAGTTACTGCCATTTCACCAGTGCCCGACCCGCCAAACGGGCTGTTAGCTGAAAGTTGACCGAATGCGTTGACGTCTGGCACGCTGATTACCTTGTTTATGCCAACCGCGTTGGTGTTGCTGCCAAATGCGTAGTTGTTGATGCCCAGCGCGTTGATGTTGCTGCCAAGCGCATTGTTGTTGATGCCGAGGACATTGTTGTTGATGTTGCCGCCAAGAGCGTTGTTATTGATGCCAAACGCGTTGTTTTTGATGTTGCTACCAAGTGCAATATTGTTGATGCCAAGAGCATTGTTGTTTATGCCAAGGGCATTGTTGGTGATTTTGCTACCAAGAGCAATGTTGTTGATGCCAAGAGCATTTTTGTTAAGGCTTAACGCATTATTGGTGATGCCAAGTGCATTGTTGTTGATACCATGAACATTGTTGTTGATGCCAAGAACATTGTTGTTGATGCCAGGTGCGTTGTTATTGCTACCAAGTGCATTGTTGTTGATGCCAAGAGCATTGTTGTTGATGCCAAGCACCTTGTTGTTGATGCCAAGTGCATTGTTGTTGATGCCATGAACATTGTTGTTCATGCCAAGAACATTGTTGTTGATGCCAGGTGAGATGTTGTTGCTACCAAGTGCATTGTTGTTGATGCCAAGAGCATTGTTGTTGATGCCAAGCACCTTGTTGCTGATGCCAAGCGCGTTGTTGTTGAAGTTCCTACCAAATGCAATGTTGTTGATGCCAAGAGCATTGTTGTTGATGCCAAGGGCATTATTGTTGATGTTGCTACCAAGAACATTGTTGCTAATGCCAAGCGCGTTGTTGTTGATGCCAAGCGCATTGTTGTTGATACTAAGCGCATTATTGTTGAGGCCTAACGCGTTATTGTTGAGGCCAAGTGCGTTGATGTTGCTACCAAGCGCATTGTTGTTGATGCCAATAGCATTGTTGTTGATGCCAAGCGCTTTGTTGTTGATGCCAAGCGCGTTGATGTTGCTGCCAAGACCGATGTTATTGTTGCCAAGTGCGTTGTAGTTGAGGTTGTTTAAGGATGTGAAGCCTACTGCTTGGCTGGAAGTAGTCTGAAATAATATTTGATAGTTTTAGGGTATAAATCTACTTTATGGTTAAGTCCGCTTGCACCCATCATTGAAGATTAATTTATTAGTGTCAAGACAGTTTTCCCCATAGCAACTGATTTAGCGCGATGTTAAACGCTAATCTGAATTGCGCAAAACAATAAAAAAAAATAGTTCCGTGTTCACAAAATATATTTGAGATAGTGGCCACCCTCACTTCGCTTCGGGGCCGTAATTCAGAAATGAACTAATAGATGGCGCTGTGCTAAATTACATCACGCAAGCGTTTCGTGTTTTCGGTTACCTATAAGCCTTGTCGTTGTCTATAGAAGTTATCTCTATATAAATAGTATAGATGAAAGTGCTTAATCCTGGCATGCGCAAGTAAACTTTGGTTAAGTGTTTAATGGAAATTAGGGTAGTCTTGAACCTCACCATGAAACACCAAGAGGGGAGGGAGAGGTTAAAAATGGCAAAAACGTTACATGATTATTAATATAGTATAGTATATAGTATAGTAAGCGATTACCGCCGCCCATGGACACCTGCAACACCAGTGGTGTCAGTGTAAGTGCGCTACTTACCTTTTAACCCCCCTTCCCATTGATTGGGCCTCCGGTACCCTCACTCACGCAGCGAAACACAGCACATGCACTGCTTCACGCCGGTTTTCTGTGAGGACGTGGTATTACTCCGGTCGAACCGGCCCATTCATGCCGAAGCGTGGCTTTCCCACTATTAAAATTGTTTGATACTATTGATTAAATGGACAACCCCTTAATTAAACTTACTTGAATGAGATAAACTTGGATGCTTAGTAAAAAACCTATAAAGAAGGACATTTTTAATTCTGTTGTTAAGCAACAGAATTAAAAATTAACTTATTAACTTAAACCTAACTACAAGTTCTAATATCTACTGAATTATAATCCTAGATAATAGACCTTTTATTTATAAAGTACCTATTTTGTATATTGCTTTATTTGTAAAACTTTTTCATAATCTTGTAGGTATTGCAAAAATTCTGATAACAACTACAAATTATGTTGTCGTACCTACTATTAATGATAGCAAATATGACGTAAATAAAATTGATAAAATTATTTTTTTATGACTTTTACATGAGTCAATATCTTTTTGAAAATAAAACACATTAAAACAATAAATCTCACAAATATTGCATTGTATTAATTCGATAGTTTAAAATGCGATTGCCAAGTCAATAAATGAATAATCGACTTGGCAAAACATGGACCTCACAACTTATTACGTTAATTGCGAGACTTGTTTTTTTTTATAAATATTGTTTTTGATGGGGTTAATATAACATATTATATATAGCCTATAATAATGGATTTGCGGATTGCCTCGAAATTAAGATCTCGAAGAATAAACTCTTAATTGAATTATAACTTAGGTACATGTACAGGTCCGGAATGTTGTTTCTATAAAGAAAAGGCTCTAGAGGCTTTTCTCTATTTATTCTGAAGTTTTTGACCTGTTAGATGCATTTTTCCAAAAATGTTTTAATTGTTTATAAAAATAGGAGTAGGTGTAAGAAATAACCAAAGAACTTTTTATCATTAAAAAACATTTATTTCAGTCTCAAAAAAGAAAAATACCTTACAAAGGTATACCAGCGCAGGCGCAGTTACCAGCAATAGACACGGTTCCACTGGCGGGGATACCACCGTTGAAGGCGATCACGCCAAGCGCTGGCAGCTGGCCAGTGACCACAGCGTTACCGTAGGCCGCAACGTCACCACCGGCCGCCAACTCGCCGAAGCCGCTGCCGATGTACGGGCCTGTGACTGGCAGAGAGGCCGAGACAGACACGTCGGGCACGAAGCCGTAGCCCTCGAAGCTGCTGCCGACGAGGCCGGAGTTGCCGTAGCCGACACCAGCGCCGCCAAGAGCGAGACCGTTGCCGTAACCTCCAGCGACAAGCCCAGGTGCGCCGAGCGCGAGTCCAGAAGCACCAAGACCGAGTCCAGTAGCTCCAAGACCGAGTCCAGTAGCGCCGAGACCTCCTAGAGCGAGTCCGGGGTTGGCAAGGCCGAGAGCGGCGTTGCCGATGCCGTATCCGTAGCCGTAGTCGCCGCGGCTGTAGCCGCCGAGAGCAGCGGCTCCGGAGCTGACCGCGTCTACTTCCACTTGCAGACCGGAGGCGTAGTTGTTCACACCAAAGCTATTCACGCCATAGCCGGGTATAACTTGGGAGAAGGCATTCTAAAAAAGAAAAAATAAGTATTGGAATTAAATTTTCCTGAAAGAATGATTGAAGATGAAATCATTGGTAGCTTTCAGTGTTGAAATACTAAGCCCGTGACTAAATCAAGTGTTATATACTCGTATTGAAGTCACGGATCCATCTATTTTGTCCAGAAATGTCTATTGTGTATTGACGCGCCACCCTTGTGTACGCAGTAAACGGCGCACACAGGCGTCGAGCAAAAAGTATGTTTCGAATGTTTCGAACATAGCTCGGGTTTGTGATCACCGCACCGCATTAGGCAAGCGTGGTGATTAAGCCTAATCTCATCATAGTAGCGATGCCTTGATTTCTATGATGGAGGCCTTTGTCCTCCAGTGGGACATTATATAGGCTGATACTTTACTTCGCTTTTTTAGGTGCAGACAACGGATCAGATGGTAAGCGATTGCCATCGCCCATTGGAGTCACAATTGCGCTGCCAACTTTTGACCCTTTTCCCCTCGATTGGGTCTTTGGCACCCTCACTCACTCAGCAAAATACAGCACAGGCCCTACTCTATGCTGATCTTCTGTGAGTCTTTCGATCGAGCCGGCCAATTCATGCCGAAGCGTGACTTTGGTTTATTTATCACGAATGGATAAACGTTTATTCTATCTTTTCAATATTTTATTGTTTTACTTTATTGTTTTTCAATCCCGACTTTTTCTTTTCGTATTCAATAATTGAAAATGTATTTTTACCTGGAGCAGACAAGCCTGAATGCAGACAAACAAGCAAGCGAAAGAGGAAGACATATTTGTTCCTTTCTAACTAAAGATTAAAGTCAGAATGCTCTTCAAAAGTAAGTTGCCATTATTTATATTAAAAGAGCGCGTTTAGCAATTTTCAATTCAACAATCTTATCTAAACTTTGGTGAGTCAAACAGAAAAATATCTGTTAAAAACTTAAGTCGCCATTTTGTAATTGGCACTTCGTAATAGGTGCTTCGTAAAAAATTACGTCGTAATTAAAAAAATGCAAAAATGACACTAATTTCAAGATTAGAACAAGATATGAATTAGCAATTTCGTTTTGAAACATTACATAATGAAGATATAGAACATATCATGCCTGTTAAATGTATGTCTACTGTTATCGAAGTGTATGTGACGAATGTTATGTAATGTCATTTTTACTAACATTGGAAAATATATAAAAACAAAACTTTGAATAAGAAAATCATTCTACTTTCACATACAGAAAGAGTAACAATTAAAATGGCTTCAAAAACCATCTTCTTTCTTGCTCAAGTTCTGTTGATCCAGGTAAATGTCAAAAAGATTATTAAGTTGATTCAATTTGAAATATTTAATTTTTTAAAAAGTTTATTAGTTTACGTTTCCTAGAAATTTGTCATCAGAAACTCTTTCAGTTTATTTGCTTCTCTGTCATATTTAAAGTCAAATTTTTCTGCTCTTTTACAGAACGCCTACAGCCAACTGTACAATGCTGGTGCTGGAGCCCCATTCGGCCGCGAAGTAGAAATCGGCCTTGGCTACGGCAACACTGGCAACGCCAACCTCGGTCTCGGCCTTGGCGGCGCCAACATCGCTGCCGTTGGTGGCGCTAGCCTCGGCGTGAGCAACGCTGGACTTGGTCTCGGACTCGGCAACTTCGGTGCTGGTGCTCCATTCGGCCGCGAAGTAGAAATCGGTGTTGGTTATGGTAACCTTGGTAACGCCAACCTCGGCCTCGGTCTTGGCGGCGCTGGTCTCGGTCTCGGCGTTGGTGGTGCCGGACTCGGGCTTGGCGGCAGCAGCATCGTCCTCGACTCGACTCCTCTGATCAGCAGCGCTACTCTAGCTCCTTTCTCAGGCTACAACATCATCCCCAGCGGTCCCCTGGCTGTCACCACCATCTCCCCCATCGGCCCGAGTGGTCTCGCCGTCGCCTCCGAGAACTACCTGGAAGGAGTCCTGTCCGTGAGCGGGCAGCTGCCTTGGCTCAGCGCTGTGGCGTTCGAGGGAGCTGTCCCCACGTCTGGGTCTGGTGTGGCCACGTGCGGCTGCGGCAGCGGCCAGGTCGGCATCACCAGCCAGTCTCTCGGCCCCGCCCCCGCCCCCTTCCCCGGCTCCCTCCCCGCTAATATCGGAGGTCTTGGCCTTGGCGGTAGCAATGTTTACTACTGAGATTGCTTACAGTTAATTGTTGATTATTGAGTAAATAAATTTAATTAGGACAGTATTTCCTTGTTTAATTTACAACTTCGCATCCCATTCCGATCATCATGGGAGAATCCCGCACAAGTGCTATAATTTTTATTTACTACTAGACTGTGCCCGAAGCGTTGCTCTAGCAGTTTTATTGTGCCTTTCACCTCCATATACCCCCTCAAAGGGATTTTCAATAAAAAAACAGGGTACCTACCTACATTCATTATTACATTTACATGTATTATTACATTCGCTCATAGTGATAAGGCCGCCTTTGTTGTACATTACTCCTGTTATAACTAGTTTTAAGTTTTATACCTCTATTTTGTGTGCAATAAAAAGCATATTCATTCATTCATTTCATTCCAAGTAACAACTCTAAATACCAAAAATATTCACCCTTTCACATTCACGGGTAGTAATCTTAGTATGTACTTGTTAATTAATGAGTTAACTAGGTGTGTATTAGGACTTAAGAAATGCGTGCTTTCCGAGGCACTTGTACTTATGTACCCCAACCGGGCTAACATGCGCGCCACGGGATAATTTGTCGACACTCGTATTGCGTCGGCGCAAGTTGCTTCTCGCTCACCTGACTGAGCGATGAGTGGGATAGAAGGATGCGCTCTCGCGAACGAGAGTCGGCAAAATTTTGTCGCGGTGCGCATGTTAGGCCTACAAGATCGCCAACTTCCAGACTTCGGGCTGACACTTGAATATTTCTGAACAGAAATAGTCAGGCACAAAGTCTACAGATACAGCCTGATAAGACAAGGTTATTTTTAACCCTTAAAATCGTAATTTTTTATTTTAACTAAGAATATATATTTATTCTAGGGCCTATAAGACATGGAAAAGTACATACTTTTAGTCAAGTCCGCGTTGAAAAGTAACTTTTTACCCCCGTTTCAACCCCTTACAACCCCCTTTTCGCAATAAAAAGTAGCCTATGTTCTTTCTCAGGGTCTAGATTATCTCTATGCCATATTTCATTTATCCGTTGAGTCGTTTTGGCGTAAAAGAGTAACAGACAGACAGACAGAGTTACTTTCGCATTTATAATATTAGTATGGATTTATAAAGAGGTAACACCTCGGCCTGTGACTGACTGACTGATCTATCAACGCACAGCCAAAAATAACTGGACCCAAAATCATGAAATTTGAAACATAGGTAGTTCATACTATGTAGGGGCGCACTAAGAAAGGGTTTTGCGAAATTCACCCGCTAAAGGGGTGAAAGGGGAGGTTTACGTTAGTATGAAAGTCTCTCAATTTGGATGTTAGAGATTTGAAAATTTGGATTATGGTTGATGATCAAAAATAAAATTTGAACTGTGTTTCCAGTTTTTTTTAATTCAAGCCATAAAGGGGTGAAATGGGGGGGTTTAAAACAATGTATGGGAGATTTATTATTTTTAAAGCTAGAGTCTTAAAAATTGGTGTTTGGGTTTTTCATACAAATTAAATGAAAGTGATTTCAGCGTTTTTTTTTTCTTCAGCTCACAAAGGGGTGAAAAGGGGTTAAAACGTCGTACGGAAGATTCGTCATTTTCAAAGCTAAAGCTTTGAAAATTGGTATTTGGGCTTAACATTTGTATAAATGTAATGAAAGTGAATTCGTTATTTTTTTCTTCAACCTAAAAAGGGGGGAAAAGGGGCTTAAAACGAAGTATTGACATTTTTGAAGCTAGAATCTTGAGAATTTGTATTTAGGCTTTGCATACAATTTTTATAAAAGTGATTTTGGTATTGTTTTTTCTTCTATTTTTAAAGGGGTGCTTTCAGTTTCTTTATATGCAACCCCTATAGGGATAAACGGGGGAACTGATTAAATTTGACAAAGTAAAGTTATAGAGTTTTCAGCATTTTCTAAATCAAATCTTTTTGAGATTCCTTCATTAAGGTTTACGATCACCAAATTATCAATACCTATAAGACCAGTAAAATTTCTTTTTGCTAATTACTTTGATTGTTGTGAATTCTACTTCGTTCAAAAAATTAAAATACCGAAACGAAGTGAGGTCGGGCCACTAGTAATCGAATAAAGCGAATGAATAATCTTTTGTTGACATACCTAATAGCTAACTTTATCAGGTCCACGTTTTTTCTACGATTGCAATTCTGATCTATATAATAGGGCGTACTTTGAACAATCGATCATCGTTCTCATTGCATTTCATATTTTGATTTTTCCAGTATTGAGGGAAATGGTACGATACGTTGACGTTAAAGTAAGGACAGCCGCACATCAGGTTACTACAATCTGTCAAATTTCCTCAGTTGATATTGAACCAAACACGTTTGACATAAAGGTGAGGTTCGATTGAAGAAATTTGACAGATTGTAGTAACCTGATGTGCGGCTGTATGTACCTTCTACTTTGTGCTAAGTATGTATTAGCGTAATCGTGACGTCGGCTAGGTTTTAATGTAACGAATCTGTGTAATGTTCGCCCCTGGGATGTGAGTTGGATCAGCCAGGGGCGGAAAATGATTTTGCCACCCCAGGGCGCAGCTGGACGGACGGACACTCGGCCCAAAGGTTGAAGACGAGATTGTACCGCCTTGGTTGACCTTGCTTCGCTTAAAGGAAAAGCCGAAATCAAACGAAAAAAATAATAAATTACTAACAACTTTATTTCTAGATAAATTATATCAACAACAACATCTAAGATCCTTACAACGGAATACCACTACAGACACAGTTCCCAGCAATGGAAACCGTACCAGTGGCGGGGATACCACCATTGAAGGACACGGTACCAAGAGCTGGCGCCTGTCCAGTTACCACAGCGGTACCGTAGGCGGCGACGTCACCACCAGCGGCCAACTCGCCGAAGCCGCTGCCGATGTACGGGCCTGAGACTGGCAGAGAGGCCGAGACAGACACGTCGGGCACGAAGCCGTAGCCCTCGAAGCTGCTGCCGACGAGGCCGGAGTTGCCAGGCGCCGAGGCCAACGCCTGCCAAGAGCGAGTCCATTGTTATAACCGCCGACAGCCAGTCCCGACGGTCCAAGGCTTTGAACAGGGAATCCCGAGCGCCAAGACCGTTACCACCGAGTCCCGGAGCGCCAAGACCGCTGACAGCGATTCCCGATGTGGTGATGCCAGTTAACAGCGTATCCTTGAGCCCCAAGTCCGTTAACAGCCAGTTGCCGGAGCCCCAAAGTCCGTTGACAGCGAGTCCCGGAGATCCAACATTGGTGAGACTGACTCCCGAAGGCCCAAGGCTGTTAACACCGAGTCCCGGCGGCCCTTGACCGTTGAAATTGAGTCCCGGAGTTCCAGAGCTGCCGAGAGCATGCCCTTGGGGGCCCCGGGGGAGGTTGGGACCCCCGAGACCGAGCCCAAGGTTGGCATTCCCAAGGTTACCGTAGCCAAGCCCGACTTCCACTTCGCGGCCGTATGGGGCACCAGCTCCAACATTGTATAGCTGACTGTGGGCGTTCTGAAAGAAGTATAATAAGTGGTTACACGGTTATTACAAAATCTTAAGTAATCTACCTTCTATCTTCTTCTATACTATTTATAAAGAGATAACTTCTATAGACAACGACAAGGCTTATAGGTAAACCGAAAACACGAAACGCTATATGAAGGACTAGCGGCCGCCCGCGACTTCGTCCGCGTGGAAAAGTAACTTTTTACCCCCATTTCAACCCCTTACCACCCCCTTTTCGCCTATGTAATTCGCCTTTAAAAGTAGCCTATGTTCTTTCTCAGGGTCTAAATTATCTGTATACCATTTCATTAAAATCCGTTGAGTAGTTTTGGCGTGAAAGAGTAACAGCAGACAGACAGACAGAGTTACTTTCGCATTTATAATATTAGTATGGATGTTTATACTTTCAATTACCTGAATTAGGAAAGCTTGTATGCAGAGTAGAAGATACTGGTAGACTGACATTTTTGAAAAAAATAATTATAGTTATAACCTAAGTTAATTAATTCTTAATTATTAAACACTACTTAATGTATAAAACTGGTTATGGTAATAACTATTATTTACCAAACCATTTATAGGTAGGCTTTTTTGTTATGTAATTGTTTCTTAGATAGCATTTTTAATAGATTATATTTGCAATTTTGTCATATAATAGGTAACTTATCGGATATATGTATAAGTTGGTAATGATTACAAATGTATAACATAACCTCTTTTATTATTTAATTTTCTTTAAAACTATTTATAATATTACTAGTGGCCCGCCCTCACTTCGCTTCGGGACCGTAATTCAGAAATTAACCAATAGATGGCGCTGTGTCCCATTACATCGCGCAAGCGTTTCGTGTTTCGGTTTACCTATAAGCCTGTCGTTGTCTATAGAAGTAGCTCTTTATAAATAGTATAGAAGAAGATAGAGATAAATAGTATTTCTCTATTTATTGTAACCAACAAAAAAGGTTGTTTCTGGTATCTGCCTAATCCCATCATAGCATCGATAACTTACTTTTTTTATATATCTACATATTGAGTACAATCAAGATGACCTCACTCCGCCTGATGGTAAGCGGCCGTGAGATCCAAATATGAGGTTGACAGGCACAAAAGAACAGACTAAGTCACTCTCATCCTGAAAGCCTGCTGAGATGCCGTTTCGCACCCCACCTAAAAAACCAAGGATTGTAAGAAGGAGGAAATACATGAACTGGAAGGGCATTTCATGACTTGATGGCTCGGGGCAGGAATGAGGAGCTAAACCTCTTGGTTGGTAAACTTGATTTCTATGATGCCTTTGCCCAGTAGGACAGTAGTATAGGCTAACTGTCACTTAATTTAAATTTAATGAACCCCTTTACCTATTTAGCTTAGGGAACAAAATTTGTCAAAATTTTTACATTGTTCACACTTTAGAATATTTCCAAAATCTCCAAATTTCGCGTTCGTAGGTACCCATACAAAATCGTCCCGGAATACTGACGAAAGGGCGTAACTAATTTCAAAAAACTTTACAGGAGAGCCAATTAAAGAAAACAAACATTTGAAATTATTAATTTCTACATTCAACAAATTAAGTTTCCTACAATGAAAGTTGTTATCTAAATGTACATAAACGTCATCTGTGTTTTCTTTAATTGGGAACTCCTGTAAATTGTTCTAAATCAGTTACGCCCGTTCGAGATTCGACCGACGCACTTACACCGGCCTACACAGGTCCTCATCGGATCCTACAGATGAAGGACAAGACAATCATCTTGGACATACACGGCAGGAGCACAGAGGTAGTCTCGACCGTGTGAAGCCCGCCATGCTGGAGCCCGAACCCGATGCACCTCTCGATGGTCCCAATCGTACTACGCCATCTTGCGATCTGGATACTAGTCCTGATACCTCGGTCCCGCCTACGGTACCGTCAGCACCATCGGTTGTACCTAGTCCCGATTACACTACCAGATCAGGTCGTAAGGTCCGTTTTACTCCATTTGACTTATAAATCCTATAGTTATTTCTTTTTCTTTTTCTAAACTTATTTTCTCCGTAGGGGGGTGGTGTGGCGACTAAGTCTAGTATATAGTCATCGCATTATTAAATCATTCCTCCCGTTCCACACGTCATGTGACGTTGGTTCGGAAGGTATTTATAATCTGTACCATAGATAATA
>JABMDO010000472.1:0-28053 GCA_014851415.1 Cnaphalocrocis medinalis
CCTACACAGGTCCTCATCGGATCCTACAGATGAAGGACAAGGACGATCATCTTGGACATACACGGCAGGAGCACAGAGGTAAGTCTCGACCGTGTGAAGCCCGCCATGCTGGAGCCCGAACCCGATGCACACCTCTCGATGGTCCCAATCGTACTACGACATCTTGCGATCTGGATACTAGTCCTGATACCTCGGTCCCCGCCTATGGTACCGTCAGCACCATCGGTTGTTACCTAGTCCCGATTATACTACCAGATCAGGTCGTAAGGGTCCGTTTTACTAACTACTCCATTTGACTTATAAATCCTATAGTTTTATTTCTTTTTCTTTTTCTAAACTTATTTTCTCCGTAGGGGGGTGGTTGTGGGCGACTAAGTCTAGTATATAGTCATCGCATTATTAAATCATTCCTTCCCGTTCCACACGTCATGTGACGTTGGTTCGGAAGGTATTTATAATCTGTACCATAGATAATACTACTACTCTCTATACTCTATGTCGTGTGAAGAACTGCAGACTTGCAAATCTGGCATCACCTTGTAACGTGCTTACGTGCTAGACATTAAAAACTTTATTCTCGGATTTTGGATCTTTCTCTCCGTGCTACCTCACCAAACCTGGGGCCCAGACCCCAAAGCTATTACCAGCCATTACAAAAATTATTAAAACTTTGTAACAAATCAAACATCGACAAGTTTTAACGAGTGTTCGGAAATGATTGTAAGAACTTCTGTGGTTAGCCCAGTATTTAAACCATTTACAGATAGTTCAATTCACGAAGACGCGCCCCACCACTTTTGGGCAAGGGCATTAGCGGTGCATGAGGGGGGAGCGGGAGGCGCGGAAAGTTTAAGACAAACCTCAGTCACGAGCCGACTGCGGCTCGATGAACACGAGTATTGGTAGACTGCTGCACAAAATATATTAGCCCATCACGAAAGTATCTCTACTTAATATTTTAATATTTAAAACATTAAATAATAATAAAATTAAACTCTTAATAAGACAATGCCTAAGAATTCACAGCGCGTTGTACTTAAAAGCCAGGTAAGAAACAAAATTATTTAAATAAAATCTATACATATAATAAAAATGTAAAAAAGCTGTGTCTGTACATTGAAGATATTTATCTCAAAATAACTTAGGACGACTAAAAAACAGTAACAGAACATGAATCAATGATTTTTAAAATTTTTGTCTGTCTGTTTGTCTGTTTGTCTGTTTATCTGTTTGTCTGTTTGTCTGTTTGTTCGCGCTAATCTCGGAAACTACTGAACCAATTCGAATGAAACTTTTTTTATTGTATAGCTGTAATATCAGGGCAACTTATAGGATATATTACATTTTGAAGACTAGGCTCCTTGATGTAGAACCACAACAGCCCAGCTAAACTATAAAAGGTAGGTCAATGGCACCTTAACAAAAGTTGTTCAGATTGATGAGCAGTTTATGATGCATGAAAAAAAATCAAGATCATGGAACATATGGTTTGGACCTCTAAGAGCCCAGCTACGCTATAATAAATATGGAATGAAATGGAATGGAAAATTGTCAAATGTGATGAGCATTTTTGGATGAGATCCTATAAGGAAGGATATTCCGAAATTAAACCCCTAATGGAGCGAAAAGGGGGTTCAAAGTTTGTTCATGGGACTACGTGATTCCTTGGCCCAATTTACTCCAACTTTTGCATACACATTCTTTGACAGAATTGATGTATAAAATATAAGATTCAAACTTCAATAGAATACTTACATCCCCTAATGGAATAAAAAATAATTTGGGGGTTACTTTTATTAGAAGTTGATATTTTAAATATTAAATGGGTTTGCACTTGACCTCATCTCACCTGATGGAGAGTGACAATGAGGTCTAAGATGTAGCGTGCTTTGCCAGAAGAAGCCTATTCACTCTCGACTTAAAGACACCCAAATTGTAGCTCTCTGGAAATACAAAAGCCGGCAAGTTGTTCCATTCCTTAGCATTTCGTATAAATTATTAATGAGCCGCCTTAAAAATCTATTAACCTATAAACGAACATTTATAATAAGTAATATTTTTGTTAAATTCTATTTAAATAATCATCTTGAAGTCGAGAGTCATAAAGTTCCCGCAAACGAAGTTGCGGGCGGCCACTAGTAAATAATAATTTAAGACCGCCTTATTGTAACTATCTGCTGTTGTTACATCCTGTGTACATTTTCTAAATGCAATATAGTATGCTAATATCTATCTATTATTTATTTTAGTTCTTTGATTTGAGTTTTATAAAATTACCTACCTTCAAAAGTTTTGGATGAGATCCTAAGTATAAGGAAGGATATTCCGAACTTAAACCCCTAATGGAGCGAAAAGGGGGTTCCAAGTTTGTTCATGGGACTACGTGATTCCTTGGCCCAATCTACTCCAACTTTTGCATACACATTATTTGACACAATCCCAGCTACACTATATCAAATATGGAATGAAATGGAATGGAAATTGTCAAATGTGATGAGTATTTTGGATGAGATCCTAAGTATAAGGAAGGATATCCGAACTTAAACCCCTAATGGAGCGAAAAGGGGGTTCCAAGTTTGTTCATGGGACTACGTGATTCCTTGGCCCAATCTACTCCAACTTTTGCATACACATTATTTGACACAATCCCAGCTACACTATATCAAATATGGAATGAAATGGAATGGAAAATTGTCAAATGTGATGAGTATTTTGGATGAGATCCTAAGTATAAGGAAGGATATTCCGAACTTAAAACCCCTAATGGAGCGAAAAGGGGGTTCCAAGTTTGTTCATGGGACTACGTGATTCCTTGGCCCAATCTACTCCAACTTTTGCATACACATTATTTGACAGAATTGATGGATAAAATATAAGATTCAAACTTTAATAGAATACTTACAACATCCCCTAATGGAATAACTATAATTTGGGGGGTTACTTTCATTAGAAGTTGATATAATTATTTTTTAATATTAAATGGGTTTGCACTTGACCTCATCTCACCTGATGGAGAGTGACAATGAGGTCTAAGATGTAGCGTGCTTTCTCAGAAGAAGCCTATTCACTTTCGACTTAAAGACACCCAAATTGTACCTCTCTGGAAATACAGAAGTCAGCAAGTTGTTTCATTCCTTAGCAGTATGATCAATGAGCCGCCTTAAAAATCTATTAACCTATAAACGAATATTTATAATAAGTATTTTTTTTTTATTTCTATTTAAATAATCATCTTTCTGGCATCTTTCTGACTGGCCGGTTGGCGCAATGGTAGTGACCCTGCCTCATACGCCAAAGGTCGTGGGTTCGATCCCCACCCTGGACAAACATTCGTGTGATGAACACTTGTGTTTGTTCAGTGTCTGGGTGTTATATATGTATTTAAGTATTATATTTGTGATCCTCTGTTGTCTGATATCTGTAACACAAGTGCATAAGCTACTTAGTACGGAGTCAGGTCAATGTATGAGATGTTGTGTGAATTTATTATTTATTTATTATCTTTAAGTCAAGAGTCATAAAGTTCACGCAAACGAAGTAAAAATAAAACAAAATTAAAACCTGTCAACGTATTTTGTTAAATGATACTAATATTATTAGTAGGATTGCGTATTCAGGTAGACGCAGAAAGGACTTCCCCCTGCCTCTACCTGGATACGCAAATTAAAAATTTAAAAAATTTGAACACTTCTCACAAAAAAAATAAAATTAAGTAGAGCATCTTTTCAGTTACCCCGTGACGTTCTGTCAATTTATCATAGTGTGTGTGAGCACTCATTGCTAATTTGTAAGCGATAATGAGAAAGAGTGGGGCGCGTCTTCGTGGATTGAACTATCTGTATCGCGTATATAATACGGTAAGGAGGTATACAAGAACAAGACAAATGATTGTAAGATAAGTAAGTAGGTATTATCTGTCGCAGGCATTTTGAAACGCGCCGTTTATATTCGGCGTCGTCAATTTTGAACGAAGCTAGTACATCGGCATTATGTATTATCCCGAATAGAAAATGTATGTTTTATGCTGATGTTAAAATGTATAAAATGGGTTATAAATAATTATGAAGTAAGATATGGGTCGTAACGTTGTTTTACAAAACGTGTCCGTTCTGTGATTTTCTAACCGCTTCATATTCCTACTGATTTATACTTAAAATTTCAAAATATGTTTTTAAACTTTCGCGTTGCATTAGGTATACAAATACTTTACTTAAACGGGACTAAACGCGACGAAATTAAATAAGTACATTTTAGCACTTACTGCTTGACGTTTCGGCTGCGTTACAAAATGAGGGGGTATCTGAAGATGCACAAGCCGGGCGTAGCAGACGACGCCGTGCGCCTCCAGTTCGCTTGTGACCACGGCTGTTGTAACGCAGCCGAAACGTCAAGCAGTAAGTGCTAAAATGTACTCATTTAATTTCGTCGTGTTTAGTCCCGTTTATGTAAAGAATTTCAAAATAATAAGTATTTTGCAAAACTGCAATCTATACTACTTATTTATAAAGAGATACCTTCTATAGACAACGACAAGGCTCATACGTAAACCAAAAACACGAAACGCTTGCGCGATGTAATTAAACACAGCGCCATCTATTGGTTAATTTCTGAATTACGGTCCCGAAGCGAAGTGAGGGCGGGCCTCTAGTAATTAATAAATAAGTTCATATATCCCACATTCACCTGATTCTGCAATTCACTGATTAAAAAATAAAAGTTGCTTACTTCTTTATGTGATGGGTGCCAGACGAGCAGACGGATCACCTGATGGCGAGCGATTGCCACCGCCCATTGACCTGCAACACCAGTAGAGTCACAAGAGCGATACCAACCTCTAACCCCCTTTCCCCTCTATTGAGCCTCCGGTACCCTTACTCACTCGACGAAACACAGCGCAAGCGCTGCTTCACGCTGGTCTTTATCGGCTTAATCAGCAAATCCAGGCTTTTTGACGCAAGGGTCGCGGCTTCGATTCGACACAAATGTTTGTTAATGAAACAGATATTTAATTTCTGTTAGGTCTGGGTGTTTGTGTTTTCTTCGTTGTTACTGATTTCCATAGTACCTACAAGGGAAAACCTTAGTTTGGGACCAGGACAACGTACGAGTATGTGAGGTTATCTCAACTTATTTATTACTAGTGGCCCGTCCTTACTTCGTTCGGGATATTAGTTCCACTGTATATCAATAGGTGGAGCTGGGCGTCAAGTACATCGCGCAAGCGTTTGGTATTTTCGATTTAGCTGTAAGCATTGCCACTGTCTATAGAATTTAACCTCTTTATAGTAAGTACAGAGTCTAGATTTATATATTTAGTTTCGGCGTCAGTTTGAGCAACGAGGAGATATCCTACTTCCTCACTTAACTCTGGACTAAGTAAACAGTATCCAGAAAGATTTACTGTTCCACCCACGTCCGCGCTGAGTGTCACGTAAAAAATGTAGGGATCATCCCGCACTGAGTCGCATCTAAGTAATGAACGGCGCGACTTGTGACGTCACAACTCAGGCTTACGAGATGGCAGGTGAGTTAATGTTCTAGTACCGCTTTACGGTTCTCAGACAATTTTGGGAAAACTTTTGTGACAGCACGAGAAACTGAACTAAGAATGCGAAAATATGAGCCTCTGCAAGGTTATTTTTGGGGTACTACCTAAGTGGGACACTAAGCCGCAACGAAACACATGTGAAGAAAAAAAAGTAAAAGTATAATAAAATAAACCTATAAAGCTAGTGAGAGTTGGTGATCTTTTCTTGATTGAAAAACTATCATAAATTGTGTGTTTGACGTTATTTTTATTTATGTAATACATATACAAATTTTCAGCTCCATGCAATTTTTCCGGAATTATAACCTCTATTAAGTCGCTTATATTTTTAATTTTAAATAGAAGTGTCTATTTGAAGTTCTTTGTATGTATGTCCTCCTATGGATGACTCTTCAGTAACTAGATACTCACGTTTTATGGACAAACATGAGTCAACATTAAACCATCTCATCGTCATCATATTTTCAGCCAACAGACATCCAACTGCTGGACAAGGCCTACCAAAATTTTCTGCACACAAATCGGTCCTGTGATTCCCCTATCCAGGGAATTCCCATTAAACCATCTAATAAAACACTTATCTCCATCTATAATAGACAGAAGCAATACTTTTCAATCCCTAATAGACTTTGTGCGGTTCCATGCCGCGTTTTCTAATTCGCTATGTACTGGAAGCAATTCCATCTGGGTTCCACTGGGAGGTGAGCTTTCGTCGTATGAGGCAGCAGGGTCGTAATTCTTGGGGCCCCGAGACTAGGGGCCCTGGCGGACTATTCAATCGGCTATAAAATTTAAAGAAATTCGGTTCTATTTTAGCTTATGATTACCTATGTGTAGATTCGTCGAGGGTTTTAATATTTCAGTTAACCAGACCTAGTAATTGCCTATTCTTAAGCATAAGCAGGTGTTGCAGGTGTCTATGGCGGCGGCTGGGCGGCGGCAATAGCTTTCCATTAGGTGATCCGTCCGCTCATCTGCCACCTAAGTATCACATTAAAAAAAAGCATCTTCCAGTTTACTCCATGTAACGGAATCTTGTGCGCTTCGCAGCTGGTATTTTTCTTCATGCCTTCTAATATTGTCAGCTCATCGCGTTACTGAATTACGTCCAGAAAGAACCTTGATTTATGGTCCAAAAGTCATTGTCTCTGTTTCGGTCGTCTTTTTACCTACCTATCGGTAAAGATTATCCTTTCTACCAACCATTCTTTCGTAAACAAGTCATGTGACCGACATTGAATGAAAATTTTTAATCTTTTCACGCAAATTTCCCGAAATTAACAAAATAAATAGTTTAGAATTGTTGGTAGAAGAGGTTCTATAACCTCTATCTTTACCTTTGGACGTCAATGATTTACAACAGTAGGTATACCTACCCTGTATTTTACTGTACCTTTAAATACCTAGCTTCGTCACTGTGAGGAGATGACCTCTCCGTAACGTAGCTTGTCGTGTTTTTTTACGGGGAAAGTTTATTTGATTAGCTAAGTAATCCTTTAGATTTACTTGTAGATTTCTAACTGAATTTTATTTACTGGTTTGTTGAATAGTAAGTAAATAAAAGGATGTTACCCATACACTGTATTTTGCTGATAGTGCAATAAAGAAAATCTTTGAATAAGAACCACGCTTTGGCATAATCGGGCCGGCTCGACCGGAGTGATACCACGGCCTCACAGAAGACCGGCGTTAAGCAGCGTCTGCACTGTATTTCGCCGAGTAAGTGAGGGTACCGGAGGCCCATGCGGGGGAAAGGGTGTTAAAGGTTGGCAACGCACTTGTGATTCCACTGGTGTGTCTATGGGCGGCGGAACTCGAGTACCATAAAGTGTTAGTAGAAGTGCATGCTGTGATTCAACAAACCACGATCTCGTATTGCCTTGGAACAACGTGCCTTTCTGAATATTTTCCTCACTAAGAGATGTGATTAATAACGATATACGCTCTTAAACTAAACTTTAAAAACTCTAATAAAAGACGATCGATTTTCCCGTGCCAAATTGGATAGGAGCCGAGATTTTTGCGGTGTCACCACGTTACGAAGTTCGGAAAACATCAGCATGTTATGAAAGAGGTTCGGGCTCGTTAGGGGAAGGTGGGGACCCCTCGTACGGTTTTCAGATTTTATTTTATATTTTTTTTATTTTTCCATGAATTAATCACATGACAACTTAAATGTATAGTCTAACTATCTGAGCTTCATATAAAAAAAATACAGGTGAATTAATCTAATGTTTCAACTATTTATTATAATTTAAGCTAAATCTGGAATATGTACGAATCTGCCCCGAGAACGGGGCACCTACAGACAGTGTTGGGGGTACCTTCGTACGCTGTGGGGTAGTTTCGTACGTACGATTAAAACGACCCTTAAAAATTAAAAATCTTTTATTAGCGTTGAAATTAAACACAAACATAAATATTTAACTTATATTAAACAAAAATAAAATATTTTTCTGGTAGTCAACAAACATAACATAGCCTTTTTTGTATAACAAAACTTCAATGACTTTCCTTAAAATTAACGACATTTAAATGACTCCTGTAACAATAAAATACGAAATCGCTTAATTTTTCACAATCTAAAATCAAAATCTTTTATTAGCATTGAAATTAAACACAAACATAAATATGTAATTTCTATTAAACAAAAATCTAATACTTTTCTTGTAGTCAAGAAAAATAACAGCGTTTTCTTTGAAAAACAAAAACGTAAATGACTTTTTTTTTAATTAACAGCAATTAATTACTTGCATGTAACAATAAAACATGAAATTGCTTCATTCGGACGCGTTCAAATGTGCCCCATCTAGTTCTGTCCGAAAGTGCCCCACTAACCAAATGACAACATAATATAACATCTTTTAATATTAATTGGAAAACGTCTTGAATTAACTATTGAAAACGTAACTTAAGTATATTTTGCTAGTTACTAATAGATTACTTTACACAGAAACTTATTTTAGCTACAGTAACAATAGACAAAAACATTCATCAAAAAATTACTCACCGAGCGCCAAAACACATTCGTTCCTTTCGCTTCACACTCACCGCTGCGAATGCCACGATACTTCGTTGGCGTAAGGATGGTACCGCGACTCACGCCCACGTACAAAAGCAAGACCGTACGTTGTATCGTTTAAAAATTATTTTGACTGTATGAATGTGCCCCGCGTACGAAGGGTAGGGATCTTCCCCTACTGCAGGGCCCACTCTCTGGAATTGGATCGGAGGCCTTCCTTTTGTGCGCAGGCTAGGCTTGGCAGCTTGAGCTGGAGGCACAAAATTCAATGTCGGTGATTGGAAAAATACAGACCCCTTTTGATGGCCATGGCGTTCTTGTGAATAAGCTCGACCAGGTGAAGGGCTGACGTAAATTGTAACATCGACAGTTGATTTTTTTGTATTAGCAGGTAGGTACTGCGTGAAAAAACCATTGAGTTAATTGAAGAAGATCTTTGAAGAAGATTAGTTATATTTCTAGTACATCGCATATTTCTCTCTAAAAAGTGTTCGTCTCACGAATGTTTTTCCACGTTGAGGACCAAACCCACGACCTTTGGTGTTCCAGATAGAGTCACTACCAAATCATAATGCAAACTATTACTGTATTATGCCAAGCTTCGGCATGAATGGGCCGGCTCGGCCGGAGTGATACCACGGCCTCACGGAAGACCAACGTGAAGTAGCGCCTGCGCTGTGTTTCGTCGAGTGAGTGAGCGTACCGGAGAGGGGATAAAGATTGACAGCGCACTTGTGATTTACTGGTGTTGCAGGTCTCAATGGGCGGTGGCAATCTCTAACCATCAGGTCATCCGTTTGCTTATCTGCTACAAAGAAAAAACCCTTATTATTATTGTTTCTTAATTGAGCAAGTAATGAAACTCTAAGCATACGTCTGGTGCAGGGAGGAGCGCACTGGTTCTCGCGGGCGGGAATGTATCGGGTAGGTATAGTTTCGTCATCAAACTGCAGGGAATGCAATTCAATCCCTTTTGAGAGAACACGTTTTCGCTTTGTCCGAGAATTAATCAATTTTAGACTATTACATTATTGAGCTAGCGGGGGAAGGTTTAAAGCATAAGTATTTAAAGTAGGTACTTATTATTACCAACATAGAATAGTATTATTTATTGATTTCTTTATACAAATTTTATGTAATAGGTAAAATTGATGCAAGGTGCGTTCTCTACAAGTCAATCTTTTGGTCCTACAGATAGTAGTTGTACTATAGCTCGTGTTTGTGATGATCAGATTGATCACCAATCTGCATAAGGCAAGCATAACTACGTATCAAAAAAACCGGCCCTTAAATCCTATCAAAGTAGCGATGATTTATTTTTTTTAATGGAGGCCTTTGCACTGTACTGGGTACAGACCCACAGAGGTAGGCTGGTACTTTTACCCACCACCTAAAGTTGTGAAAATAAATATTATTCTATTTCATTTCTTAAATGAAAACGTAACTAAAATTGCAAAAAGTAAACATAGTGTTCTTTAGTGTTGTCACACGGGAGCATATTTTGCGGAGTCCCACAAGAAATGACTAAATACATTATTCACCGGGCTTAGCGAGCCACGTCACCACGCTATTTAGGGGAAGTTTTTGAGCACTGACGGGTTTGGAATGATGTGAAATATGCAAATCCGTAACCATTTTTAAATAAATGGACGCTCAGAGAAAACGCCTTGTTTTACGACTAAGCAAGCAAATTGATCGCGATATATTTTAACCATATGCGGGTATCCATACCAATATTATAAATGGAAAAATGTGTCTGTCTGTATGTTTGTCTTTCTTTCACAGCAAAAGGGAGCGACGGATTGACGTGATTTTTTAACTGGAGATAGTTGAAGGGATGGCGAGTAACATAGGCTACTTTTTGCCCCTTTCTAACCACCCGTTTTAGAAAAGTGGGGGGCGCAAGTGAAGCCACGGGCAAAAGCTAGTTCATTTCATAATAGTTGCGTGTAAATGACGCCAGTGTAGCATATATTTTAGTGGTCGCGCGCGGCGGGCGCCCTGCGCTCGCATTAGCAGAGATACGTGGATTTGTGTCTGCTTCAAACCAGTGAAGCGTTCCGTGTTGTTTGCTCGCTGGATTTTGAAATGTAATCAGAGCCAGAAACCGGTCCAAAATTAACCTTAATATAAGCGATATTTTTAACTAAAACTAACCGGTTTAATAGCGATCGCAATCATAGGCTCCGGGACCACGCGCGCTCCGCCTTCCCGCTTCCCAAGTTTTGGAGACTGGTTGCCTTTGTGAATTGACATTTCGTTGTCATTCCATTGTTTAATATATTGATTTCGAGAAAATATGATTCAGTTTGTTTTTCTGAACAAAAAGTTAGCAGCCGGTTAATGAAAAAAAAAAGAATCCAAACCCGTTTTGAGGAAAAACTGGTAGATTAGACTAAAGTACCTACATGCATTTTTTATCATAACGAATAGATACTGAATGAATTCAATCATTTTTCATATACCTATGTAAAAAGTGAATGAACTACTACTACCTACATACATGTAGTAGTATGTAGCTACCTACCTCATACGCGCTGAGACTTTTGTTCTTATCTTCATCTTGGGGCGCCTTAAAGCAGGTCGTTTAATCTCCCGCAAGAACGTCCTACCCGCGGTTGTGAAAGAACGCTCATTTAGCCAGCTTGTGTACAAAAAGCGTCTACTTGTTTGCTCCGACACTTGCCGAGTTGTTTGAGCGAATGGGAATGATACTTTTTAGGGTTCTTTGGAGAAAACTTTGGGAAGAAGCGGAACGCAGTTACGTCCCCTAGAGACATTGTTTATTTGGCGACGGAAAGATTTTAATGAGTAACAGATATATTACCGTGTTCATTGTTTAGATAGAAAAAGGATTACTTATATTCTTTCATAACATTATATTAACGCGAGGAAAGTAAAGAGTGCTAATGTAAATGTACGACTTATAGATTTATTTTAACCGGGACAAAAGCTAAGATAATGATAATGCATAATATTAAAAGCTACGCATTACAATTGGGTATTTGACTAATCTCGATGTAGTAGAAAATATTGATACTCTATCAAAATATTGGTAAATAAGAACCAATGGCCAACATTTTCAGTAAAATATAACGTCTAGCTGGTTCTGTGAGCATTCAAAGTTTCATGGGCAAGTCCATTTTTAAAGTACAAAGTTTTTAAAATATAATAATATCATTGAACTACCCAAACATTTTCCACCAACTTTTATTTATTATAAAACCATTTACTTAAACGAATTTGATATAGCTACCAAACAAAATTTACTAGACGCGCACACAGAAGTTTGAGTTGTGACGTCATAATTCAATAGCCATTAGTATAGAGCGTTTTTGGGCTTGCTCAAAATATGTGGTCTTAAATTCAAATGAGAATCAAGTGATTCTTTCAATGATGTTTCTTAAATTGAGGCGTCTTTTGATTAAACACATAAAAAAATGTTTGTCAAGTACCCAATTACTTCCTACATACAATAAAATTAAAGTAAAGGTACCTCCATATATTTGTATTATTTTAAGCAGAACAGACAATGTGTTGTCTTTATCTTCAATGTGATTTATTTCCTATGCTTCAGCTGTAAGGTACAAGTTGTCAATCAATTCGGTACTTTAGGGTACATCCACGCCTTATACCCGAGTCGTCACCTCTAGCTATTTTCCCACTGGCAAGAAACGAGAAAAAAATACCTATAACCCGTTGCTGGGTTAGGGGACAACTAGCTCGAAAAAAACTTGCCCGCGAATTTCTAGATTTTTTCGCTGGTCACTGTACGCGTGGGTTATAGACGACGACTGGGAGCAAGCCACATCTACTTACTTAATCATTTCTACACCAAACAGAGATTACTAGTATATTTATTGGGAGGAAAATGGCGCAGCTCTCAAGTGAAGATCGATTGGCACACGCGAGCGCCAACATGGAACCGCACTCCGGCGCTTCTTGTTCTTTTTATGACTTCGACAAAGATTCGCCCTCTTTGGTCGGTTGACTGAGAAAATAAACGCAGTGCCAACACTTTATTTGTGCTAGTTATGGAGTAAATGGGGAGTAATGGGACTAGGGAATGTATGTCTTGGACACCATACAATATTAAATAAGCATAAATAAAAGGATAAAGACAATGGCACGTGACAAATGTACGATTATTTATTAATATTACTTACTGCTACAATACATATTTCTTGATACGAGTATTTTAGCATCAATTCATACTTAATATATAAGATCTTGTATGTATTTATTTTTCTTAAAAAACGACTGTATCACTTGGTATAACCAAATAGCCAATAGTTTCTTTAATATTTTTCGGTTCTATTTCCGGGCAATGCAAAACAAAAAAATATATAATGCAAATTATAAAGAAATTATTCCCTATGAGTAAAACGTGCTAACTTACGGATTTAAATTATCACATTGTTTATTTTCTACCCTGTAATGGTTTATTTCTATATGTGTTAGTTTGGATATGTTACCTACATAGCATAGTAAAAATAATGATAGACAATAGGTAGGTAGGTACATTATTAGGTATTGCAGTATAGTTTAATTCGCATAGTCTCAAAAGTGCATGGGCACGTAGCATTGAACGTTCATAAATCGTAGCAGGTGCTACGTCGTAGCATTCCATACTATGTCTCGTAGCAAAGTTGAGAACTATATTATGTCTATAGCATTAATGTTGTTACAATAATTAGGTATATAATATTTTCACGTACGTTTGCAGGACAAAATAATTGGACCTAGATCGTTAGCCGCCTGAATCTTGAGCTAAAAAGGCTACGCATTCATACGCGCGTATACAGTGATCTCGGCGTGCTTCGGCATAATCTAAATAAGATTAATTATAATGAAAATTATTCTATTAAAAGTGACATGATATTACCTTGCTAGTAACGTACAAAGTTAAGACGTGTCTTAACATAACCCCGTTCCTCGCCAAAAGAAATTAATACATGGCATAAGTTTACCGAAATTACCTGCCCCTCCCAGAACCGTCCCTTATCTCACTTAAGCAAGTCTTACTCTGGCTGTTTTATTAATTAATTTAATTAAAATTCCCCCGCGGCGCCCTGTGTTTGTGTGCGTTAAGCCAGTGTTTCCCAAAATGTCTGAGGGTACTTAATACTTACGCCAAATTATTCAAAGGGTACGGAAAAAATACATAATGTTGCCAAACCAAAGTAGCAGTATAAAGTGAGAGAGTAAGGGAGAGGAGGACTGAAAAATAAATAGAACATGAAACAAAAATAGTATATTTTCGCAAATAATAAAATATTTACATTTTTTTTTGCGCCCGAAGCGCGAAAGGTCCCGGTTTCGATTCCCGGTCAAGTCACTTTAGGAATCTACATTTTCTTAATTTTCTTGGGTCGGGGTGTTACGAGTTGACGCGCCCAGTTAATTATCGTCACCTGGTACTCATAGTACAGGGGTTGCCCTGGTTTGAGACCAGGTTGATTGGTGTGATTGTCTGGCGCATTTATTTTATTTTATTTAATTTTTTGGTTGCATTTCAGTATGAGTTAACGTTGAATTAAAATTACGTTGTGTAGTTTTATTGTAACTTTTGATTTATATGAAGAGCGAGTACGATTATTTAGCTGCAATTGGTCAATCAAAACAAGCCGTATCAAAAATATCCCAGCAGCAAGTAAATGAAATAAGAAAAGGAGCTAATACATAGCAAAATCGTTAATAGGATGAGATGGCATACTGTCTCTAAATTGGTAAGCTATAGGTAGGTTTAACAAACTTTTGCAAGTTAGACGTTGCGACATCGTTATGTAACTTTGGGGAAAAAGCATAGACTTAGGCTGCGTTTTCACAAAAGATGAGCGGACAAGTGTAGCGAAGGATGTGGTAATTTAGAACTAATAGTAGCGTATTTTACTTATGCTTCGCTTCGGAAGGGACACTATTAGCTCTTAACAATAGCATCTCTCGCAACGCATCTTAGCACATCTCTGGTGGGAACACAGCCTTAGGATGCCGACCTAGTAAAAAGTTAGGCTTAGGTACTGTCACACAAATTAGACTGTCGCTCTAAAAGTGGAACATGTTGCTTAGAGTTAGACAAGATTGATGTTAGGTATAGCTTGGATACAATATAAGTTACGAACAGATCTGTACTCACATTATCGCGTATTGTAGAATGTGCGAGCTAAATTAAGAAAAATAACATAATATATCTTACTTGTAAATAACGCTTTTTACACATATTTTCAAAACATCTTGAAGTTCGAATTTTTTTTTAATCGGTGAACAGTAATACCAAGTTTTGATTTTGCCACATGCCAGAGTTAAAGGCAGTAATTTGGTCATTGTAAAGTATCAGCCTATATACTGTCCCACTGCAGGGCAAAGGCCTCCATCATAGAAATCATGTTATCACTACCATGATGGGATTAGGCTTAATCACCACGCTTGCCTAATGCTTGCCTAGTGGTTTAAGTACCGGGCCGTAATCTCGGGGTCCCGGGGTCGATTTCCGGGTCGAGCAAAAGTATGTTACGAATTTTTCGAACATAGCTCGAGTTTGTGATCACCAATCCGCATTAGGTTGGTCATTGTATTTAACAGAAATACGAGTACCAGCGCATTTGTGAGTGCAAAATATATATAACAGTTTAACACTTTTATTAAAATGAAGTCAGTCTCCCTTACATTTCCAACGTCAAAACATACCTTTTCACATTGCGGTGGTTTTAAAACCTGGAAATAAAGGTAACATTTTCTCTGTAATATCTGCTCCATTCACGTGAAATATTATTTTCAGCGGATGCCATATATCAGCGCTGAAATCGCGGTCGTGTCTTTGCTCTAGCCGAGTGCGGATGGATTTCTAAATATGGCTTGGAGTTCAAACTATATTATCTATATTTATTATAACAATACAATAAAAATTTAAAAATCTATGTCTGTACATTGAATATACAAGGTGTATCTGTGAAAATTTACATCCCTTTTACTGTGTCTTTTACTAAGCATTCTAAACAACAATTGTTTTATGGCTTTGACAATTCGTCGAAAAACTTTTCGACGCCCAAGACAAAATGAACTGAACTACTTTGTAAAAAAAGTTAGTCGAATTTTTTTTCGATCAGTATGTTATACTGTGATTTTACAATTGCTAATCTTAAAAAACATATACCGTACAAACACTAATATGTTACAGTGCAAGATATAATTTTGATAGCAAGTCTTACATACAATGTGATGCGATGTACGTGATTCGCATTGTGATATCGGTAGGCATGGATAGCGTAAAGCTGTGCTTAGGATAGCAGCGGGCTCGTAGACATGAGGTAAGGTAAAGTGCCTGTATAGTATCCTACTGCATCCAGCATAAAAATTATGCCATCACTAGCTACGATGAATTCCCGTCATAGTAGCGATGGCATAATTTCTGTGGTGGCGTAATTACCTACCACGCTTGCATAATGTAAGTATATTCCTATTTTTAATCATGTGTAGTAAACTGACAGATGTCAATGTGTTATCCCCATACACTAACACTCAATTTGACAGATGCAAAATGTCAAAATGTATAGAAGCTTGACATTTGCATCTGTCAGTTTACTCCACATGATTAAAATGTGCCCGATGTTCAAAAGATTCAAAACCAGATTCAAACACTAAACATAAAAAACAACAACAAAAAAATCACACTACTTTTGACATTTCTATTACCGTTCCCCTTTTTGTCTTGTTCTTTATCGAGGCAATACAAAAGGGTGCGAGTGCACTCGACATTGAAGTCGAATTGATAGATTTCATACATTCGTCCATACAAAATTCCGATTAGACTTCAATGTCGAGTGCACGAGAATTGGCCTCCTATTGCCAAAGTACCTATGTAAACAAAATACTTCAAAACATTTTAAAAATGCTGTTTTGATAAAAAATATTTGACGTAGCTTAGCAAAATTTTCACTTTAATTGGATGCCTCTCGGTGCTCAGTCAAATTCCCCGAGCGACGTATTTGGGTCGCCATCCGTGATGAAAACCCTCTGTTTTAGGGGACCTCCTCCCTGAGGTGAGTCCGGGAGTATGTCTAAAGCACTTAATGGACTAAAGGTGGGAAGCTAACGTACTCGTACTGACAGCCAGTATTCTGTTTCCTTTCCGAGTTTTCTCGTACGTGAAAATATTTTCTTACTAGATATCGTAACTCCAGTGCAAGATTGTCACTTTTACTAAAATGTGATATTTCAGGAACTTTTAAATTACATTACTACTTTTGTTACTGGCTGAAAAGTATTTTATATCAAACTTAACATGTTTTGGCTGTGGGAAAGGCATGCTTCGGCATGAATGGGCCGGCTCGAGTGGAATGATACCAGTGTCTTACAAAAACCTGAGCTATGTTTTGTGAGTGAGGGTACATATTTGGGGGGAAGAGGGAAAGGTAGGCTGCACACTTGTGCATGACTCTACTGAAGTTGTGAGTGTCCAACATATCAGGTTAACAGTTTGCTCATCTGCCACCTATCACATAAAATAAAATCTCTTAAAATTAATATAACATTTAGTGAATGGGTGGTAAAATATTGGTGCATAGAAAAAAAACTTTAAATTTTAGTCTGCTAAGAATTTTTATAGTTATAATATTGATCCATGTGAAAAGTAGATAATAGTAACTTACAAAGTGATGAAAATGTTGGTTTGGTAAAGGCTGCAATCTATTTTGTTGGTAAAATTTAAAAAAATCTGCATAAATTTCAAACTAAATTGAATAATATCAATAGGTATTTGTTTTAGTTTTAAATTCATCATTCATCCAGTTGCCAAAGTTAAATAAAATATTTTGAAGAGTCGGTCATGTACTTGGCAAGTCCAATGAAAAATGTTTTTATTTTTTCGCTTTGTAAGCACGTATCGTATTGTTCCAATTCTTAAAAGGAATTTGTGACAAAAAGCAATTCAAAGGGATTTTCTTCTTAATAATGTCGAAAGCTATTTGTATCGAAATCCCAAAAATGTCGACGTCTAAATAGATTTAGCGTAAGAAAACGTAATTCGAGAAAAAACAGAGACAATCCAGTGATAAGGGGTAGAGATATCGTGCACAATGGAAGAAATCTGTCGCCGAACGTGGCCGAACGGTGTTCCAGATACACACACTCGATAACACACACTCGATTTGAGACAATGTGCCAACACACTTGGGCGATATAAGAATTTTTTGTCATGTATACTATTTATTCGTGTGTGAAACAATTCTTCCATCTCGAAAAAATCGGAGCTTCTTCATCCGTTAAGAAACTAGCGCCTAACCTTTGAGATTGAAGGGGCACCCTTTGATATAGCCACACTTAAAGGGGGCACCCGATAAAGAAGAAGAATAAAGACTAACTCTACCCTGAAGAGGCTAAACTAAACTGAAAAACGCTTGCGCGATCTAATCGAAGCCCAGCACCGTTTTATCAACATTCCTTTATTTTTTAGAAGAAATAAGTCTGCATTCAAAGTTTTTTTTTTGTATCGCGCTCATAGTCTGGATACGATTTCTATACCCGGAATAAAAAGTAAGTTTTTTTTTTCACTGATCGACAATTAAAACTACTACAAAAACATTAGGTCTTCAACTCACGTTTATCATAGGTACTTGTACGAATGCTGTATTTTGTATAGATATCTCATACCACAGACGAGTGTAAGTACCTAAGGATTGATTGGTGGAGCAAAATTTCTTTATTTTGTTCTTTTTTGAGTCCCGACTAGTACAAGCCCAATCATTTAAAGAGATTTTCTTTTAAAAAACGAAGTAAAGTTTCCTTTAAAACAGGCTCACTTAAAGATTTTTTTGCCATAAGAAAAAATAAACTAATTACTACTTTCAACTAGTGAATGGACACCTTTTCCCGGCAGATGGAAGTCCTCGTTAGATAAGACGGGGCCCGTTGGGGCGGACGCGGCTTGTCAGTCGCCGACCTGCGGCTGTGATTGTGACGACGGGGCGGAGGCTCGGGGCGGAGGGTCGGGGCTCGAGGCACTGCGAGAGATCTGTCAAACGGAATGAAAACGTATCTTTATGAACTTCAAACGGGAAAATTAACAAGAGTAAGATGGTGCGTGTTTGTGCTGCGTCTGCTACTTTTCTTCGGGAAATACGGAATATATACCATATTTTATCATGGATTTACAAATAACTATTAATGGTGTATGTATGATGGAAATAGCATCAGTGAGGAAATCCCAAAATACCAATTTCTAATAATTTGATTTTAGGTAGAGGGTGTGTTCTGTGAACATTTACACCCCTTTAACCACATCTCTATCTTCTACCAACGATTCTGTACAACATTTGTTTTATGATTTTTGGAAATTCGCATAAAAAATAGATCTCTGGCGTCTCCTATCAATATTAAGGTAAGGAGAACGACGGTTTTTTTTGTTATAGATAAGTAGCAGATTAGTAAGTAGACGGATCACCTGATGGTAGCGATTGCTGCGGTCCATAGACACCAGTAGGGTCACAAGTACACTGCCAACCTTTACCCTCTTACCCCCAAGTGGGCCTCCGGTACCCTCACTCACTCGACGAGACACAGCGCAGGCCCTGTTTTAAAACCGGTCCGATCATGCCAAAGCGTGGCTCTCCCACGGTTAGAATTGAATTTGTATAAATCATATATGTAGATATCTTTGTTAGGAATGTAGACGCAGCCTTGTTCTCTGAATGTACCGGTTGGTGTGATTTGCGGGGACGTGGCTGTCTGCGGTGCATTTTGCATCGACATATGTCGGTGCAATATGCACCGCAGACGGCGTCTCACTCGTAGCATCCAACCACTTCAGGCGAATAACATTATGCATCATGTATGATACATGGAATTCCACATATTATATTCTGTCTGATGCAGACATTTTTAGAGAGAAATACATAGTTTAGGGATTAGGGGTTTCTTTTTGTATGCCATTCATTCCATCTGCTTCTCTGCTACCTATCACATAAAAACACTTAAGTAGTTAGCATGTTTAGCTTATGTACCTCTGGATTTTTCAACTACCTAGCTCATCGTGGACAGAGCTTCGTACAAAGTTTCCATAATAAAAAAACAGCGCCGTTCAACCACAGTGCAATCATGAACAAAGTGGCGAAATATCGCACGAAAACTACAAAACAAGTAAGTTTTTGCGATAATACTTAGTTTTTCTATTTTGATCAATGTCACAAGCACGAGTATTACGAGTATTAGGGGCTTGGAGTTCATCGGACATGCATCTCGTCGAGATAAAACTCCACAGAGTGTCTCGCAGTGCAGAGAAAAGATGCGGGTACAAGACCACACGATTTTATCACAAATAAGACGGCCTAACTAGATCAAGGCTGCAAATAAATGCTCTGTTTTTGAGTGCTCCCTGAACTCCGCGCCGAGTGGCGTCGAATCACCAAGATCATGACTAGTGAGTCACCATTGATCATCCACAATGATGACCACGACCACTGGTAAACTCTTACCAGAGTGGTCGTGGTCATCTTTGTGGGTGGGTGCAGTGCACTCGTACTGCAATAAAATGTAACACTTCGACTCTTATGCCAGGAGCATAACATTCACATTTGGAAAGGCGATACCCTAACTGTACTGGCAACTACAAAATGAAACACACCGTGTAGTTTGATCTATTCGGGTGCATATTCACAATGTACTCTGTGGCATATTCTAAATGTCAGTTACATGTCTTATAGTTTAAAAAAAGCACAATACTTGCGCGGGGCAAAAATGCATACCGCCATCTCGGGTCCAATTTGGGGACTAACCTTTTGATAAAAGCATGAGTTCTAGACACATTTAACTGAGGTTGTATACGTATTAATGCATGTAACTGTACGCCTAAGAAGAGCGTATTTGTAACACTACCACAGAATACTTAATAGTCCTTCGCAATAATTTATGCAGCTACATACACGTAGGTTGTTGAGTTTTCCTTTCGAAAAGCATTCGTTAATAAGCCAAAATTGCTAAGGAGGACTTAAAAGGATTGCTTCTTAAAGATACCGTAAAATTCGTCGCTCGCGCGTGATTTCAGCAAATAAGTGAACTCGCTCGCACCTCACGATTTTTCGCGCCTAATTTGCTCTCAGTAAATTCAATATCGAGTGAAAACGTAGGCGGCCGAGACGTGAGCCAAGTTGAGGCATGGAAAAAATGTGTCTACTTTTTCTAATTTAAGTAGAAATCGATTAGGTACTTATATCATAATATTATTAAGTCTTAATTAAAAACCAATTTACATAATATAATGCCACTACCAAAACTCCACCTAGGACTTAGATACAGTTTTTTTTACCGAGGACTTATAAAGTCTTATAAAGTCTATAATGTCTAAAGAGAGAATAAAAACACTTTCAATTGTATTTTTTAAAGAAATAAGATAAGATAAGATAAGATAACTTTTATTGGCCATAAACAGTACATACAGCAGTATACAGAAAGGTAAGTGGACGAACTAACAAGACATCAAAAATAAAAATAACAAAAACATTGTGGTCAGTGGCCAACAAGGCGCAGCCTCAGCATTTGCTACAGCAGCCAGTAACCACTGCAGCGCTGATTTTCAGGCTGAGCCTTGGGCGACGAACGTGCAGTATCTACATACATGAGAAAATAATAATCATGAAAAAGAATATAAAAACAAAATGAAAGTAGAAGGAGGGAACAAACACATTTAAACATGAAGTAGGTAACATAAAAGGGAACATGACAGTTAAATATATGTATATATATATATATATATAAAATGAAAATAAAACATGTAAGTGTATTATAAATAAATAAAAATATGTGTACATATGGCAATTAATACTAAATAAATAAATAAAGTAAGTACATAAATAATATATTAAAGTACATACATACAATGACGTGACTTTCCCGACGCACTGCACACTTCTTGTTGACGCATTTGCAAGTGCATCAAGAAAGATGGAATACATATTGATGGCGCCACTGCCGCTTGCGACAGTCACCACAGCGGACAGCGGAACGCATCCGCTTAGACGTCACTTCCACCAAATGTCATTGCCACGTAACAAGCATATGGCGAATTTTAGGGTTACAATTTAGCCTTAGATAGATAAATGGTATTGTCTGTACAATATATATAGTTTAGTTCAATGCAGCGTAAAAAAGAACACACAGGACAAGACTAGTTGCACGAGAGAAACTGTATGAAGATGATGCCTGCCCTGGATCGCGCCTGCGCCCAGGGGCAACTTCCCTGCTCGTCTAATGCGGCTATTGGCCCCGGCAGCTACCCAGGTTCAGATAGTGAGCCTCAGAACCGCCAGAATGCCGCCCCCGAGGACCCTCGTGAACAACCTAGAGGTACGTTCCCGCATTTTTGTTCATTGAGCATTATTTTTTTGAGCTGGATTTTAAAGACGTGTAACGATTCCAGGTCACGCACAGGCGGCAGCAGGCAATTCCACATCTTCGTGGCCGCAAACCTAAAAGACCCACGGAACGCAACTGAGTGGTGCTTGGGAGCAGCGAAGACGTGAGTGCACGACCTTTTGGGATACTTGCTACGATCTGCAGCCCAGACCAACTTACTGTGAAGATACGGTGGCCTACCCGTCGCTATGACGCCAAATAACAGTGAAGCCAGATGGAGCTGCCTGCGAGCCTTCATCTTGAGCAAGTTGTTCGCATTAAGGAATGGAGTGACATGTGCCCTGGGCGGAACGCTGAAACAAAAGCGTGCACAGGCATTCTGCACCCTCTGTATAAGCTTCTCCGTTCTAACCAGAATACAAGGACCATAGACAGTATCACAGTAATTAAGTTTAGATAGGACTAGTGACTCACACAGCATGATTCTGACCTTCTCGTTTAAATAGGGTCGTAACTTATATAGTACTTTTAACCTATAGAAACAGTTCCTAGCGCACTCAACTATATGGCTCTCAAAGTTAAGTTGGCCGTCCATAATCAGTCCCAGATTTCTCACTGAAGCTACACGCTCAATTGCCTCGCCTTGATATTAATATTGAGCGGAGTGTCATTATATTTAGCCAGATTCCCTCTAGAGCCTGTAACCAGTAGCTTAGATTTTGTAGGGTTTAGAGAGAGACAATTAGATTGACACCACTGTGTAATTCGGTCCAGGTCTTCGTTTATCTTATTTGATGCAAGGGCATTGTCACATTGCTTGTATGTGTAGTAAAGCTGCAGATCATCAGCGTAGAGGTGAAATTGGCAATTTGTAATGCAGTTTACTATGTCAGCACCATACAGTGCATACAGCAGAGGACCGAGAATCGAGCCTTGTGGGACGCCCCGTGTTACAGCTAGCTGTTTCGATCGAGACTTAGAGCCGTCCGGATTTGCTATTTCGACAATCTGCCACCTGTCACTCAAATAGCTTTGGAACCACCTCACCGCAGCAGCATCAAACCCATAATAAGTTAGCTTGGAAAGCAGGAGGGAGGTGTTGATTGTATCAAATGCCCTAGAGAAGTCGAGTAACAGCAGTGCACTGACCCCCCCGCGATCCTGGCCGACCAATAGGTTGTCCACCACATCGGCTAAAGCCGATGCTGTACTGTGACCCCTCCGAAAGCCAGACTGTAGTTGTGGCAGAATGTTATTAGCTTCTACATAATCTGTCACCTGCTCGCACACTACCTTTTCCAAGACCTTGGAAAGGCATGGTAGTAAGCTGATTGGTCGGAGATCTTTCATGGTCGAGGGATCACTAGTTTTTGGGAGAGGCTTGACTACTGCTACCTTCCAGCTGCTTGGGAATATGCCACTAAGTATGGAGCGGTTAATAATGTGCGTGATAGCAGGCAGGATTTGAGGCAGGGAAAGCAAGACCATATCCAGAGATATTCCGTCAATGCCCATAGCATTGGATTTCAGCATTCTTATTATTTTTAGTATCTTATCGTCTGTCACTGTTTGCAGGGTGAATACTGATGAGCCAAAGCGATGGTGTCCAAAATATGAGAGTTGTGATATTTGAACATCACCATTCCCAGGTACCCTCAAAAAGTGTGCATTTATTTCGTCGGGATCCCTAAATGATAAGGGCAATCGATGGTCCTCTTAGCAATGACAGTAGCCTTAAGATTCTGCCACAACTTTTTAGTGTCCTTTATGTGACTATTTATGTGTCTGCTAAAGTAACTACTCTTCTCCCGTTCCATGGCCTGGACTACAATGCGTTTCATAACTTTGTAGTTCTCTTTGGCAGTTGCGGAGCCCTGTCGTTTCCAAGTTGCATGATACTCATCCCTGATCCGCATCATAGTTTTTACTGTGTCTGTGATCCAGGGGTGAGGTGGATGACGGAATTTCCTGGTATTGGTAGGAGCGTGTAGGTCAAACAAGTTGTTGATGCAGCCGGAGAGGGCAACAGCAAGGGCATTAGGGTCATCTATTTCCAAAAAATAACTCCAGTCTATAGAATCTAAGTCTTTATTGAATTGCTCTGTTACAATGTTTTTTTATGGGCCTATAGGTGACCCACTGCGGGATGGGTTTTCTCAGCTTTAATTTTGAGCTCTGCTGTGATCATAGCATGGCCTCCCAAGTCCGGAGTGTGCTTCACACTAACATTAAGCGTCCGAGCATCTGTACAAATCAAATCAATGAGGCTAGAGCTGTGCTCCGTGAAATGAGTTGGTTCTGAGACTACCTGGTTGAGGCCATTACTGCCTAGGAACTGTGTGAGAAGTCTTGTCTTACCGTTGCCGGCATCCATAAGGTTTATGTTGAAGTCCCCTGTCACAATGAGTGCATCATAACTAGCGAAAGACGCAATGGAGTCCCCTATCGCATCGAGGAAGGTATCTGCTTCCTGCCAAGGAGGTCTATAGGCGGTACCCAACACTACCTCCCTACCACAAGTGCGAACTCTGAGCCACATTTGCTCAATCCCCGCAGTCAGCGGCCATTCACACAATCGAGTGTATACGCCCCTGCGGATGTAGAATCCCACTCCGCCTCCTCTGCCTCCACGGATACTGGATGGTCTTGGGCAGTGCTTTAGACGGTAACCAGCGACTTTAGGAGCTCTGTCTTCCTCTCCAGGCCTGAGCCACGTTTCATTTACCGCCATGATGTCAGGGCCCAGCTCCTCCATAGCCACTACAAACTCCTCTTGTCTCGTGCTGAGTGAGCCTGCATTGAACAACCCAATTTTTAAGTTTTTTAGAGGAAGTGTAAATATATATACATGTAATATAAAGAAAGGTATAGGCATAGAATAAGGTAATATGAGTAGACCAGGTATAATGTTTGTATGTAAGTTTGTAAAATTGTATATAGTAATGTGTATGTTAGTGTGTAGCGTAGTTGATATGTAGAAATTATGTATAAGTATGTGTGATGTAGTGTATGATTTTGTGTATGAGTATGAGATGAGTGTATATGTGATGAAAGATTTATGCAATATGCCAAATATATTATTTTCACTACTAGGAAGAGATTTTTGGTTCCTAACCGCTCCGTCATGATCCCTTAACGACATAATACATTAAAACAAGCACAGGTAAACTAGCCTTATTAAAAACATAAATATAAATTTAAATTAGACACGAAGTTGAATATAAAAATAAAGATGTTTATGTATTTCCAGGATGTATACGAGTCAGGGAATAGAGAACCGAGCACGCGCTCCACATCGGCATCTGACCGCAGCTGGAACCACTGGAGAACCATCCGCCTGACGGACGGTAAAATGCGACCCCGCCTCGTCCAGGAGTATCTCCAGCGCAGCCTGCGGCACTCCTCGCGCACCCGTGGAAACAGCTGCCGATTAACCGCGTCAAGCGCTCGTTGACGTAGACGCGGGCGCCGTCGCGGCGGTGAGCGGCGGCGCACTCGCGCGGCGCGCAGGAGCTCGTCGCGCAGCCCGCGCCGAGCCCAGCCTCACCAACACGCGCCGCGGCGCCCGCCCGCCTCCTTGGCCGGAGGGCCACGCGCTCGGCGAAGACAATGTCCCGGTCCTCTAGCTGCACGCCCAGCCGCGCGGCCATACAGTGACGGACTGAGCTACGGACGTCCCGCTCTCCCTCGGTCAGCTGCCCGATCTCGAGGGTCCGACAGCAGGGCTCCTGGTCGCGGTCCGTCAGCTCCTGCTTCAGCTCCACTATAGTTCGCATCCAAATCGGCGGTCCCACCAGGGACGAGCGACAACCCGGCCCAGCCTGCTCCAGTGCATCAAGCCTGCGCTCGACCGTGTCCATCCGGCTCCTTAAAGCGCCCACAGCTGGGTCATCTCCTTCCGGAACTCCCTCATCTCTGCCATGAAGATTATGAGCTCTCCATCACCACGGCCGGCAGGGGCATCTGAGAGCGTCCCCTCCTTAGGCGAGGATGAAGGCGCAGCACCAGCGGCGGCAACCGGCTCATCATACAGGCCCTTCACGGGCGTATGGTTATTATCACCCTTTCGCACATTTTTTTTGCAGTTCGGGCATGGACCATTCCTTCCCGAGTGGTGCGCGCTCGGGATAGCTAGACAGGCTCGATGATACTTGAGCACGCACGAAGAGCACCCAACGCCACCTGTCGCCGTCATGAATTTGCCGCACGCTCCACAATTGACCATGGCTAAGATCTTCTGCTACTCGTCGCTAGATGGCACCACCAGGAGAAGCACAGTCAAAGGTTCCGATATGTGTGGTTTAGTAGAGATGGTATGCACTGGAAACCGCTAGATGGCGTGTATGCTATTGCCCGCTAGATGGCGCTAGTTGCAGTCAAAAGAGGAAGGCAAACGGAGAAACCGATGGGTATTGTTACCCTCCAAGAGAAATGTGGATATTTTGGGCGAGCAAAAAAAGTCCAGAATTCACGGTATTCTGTGCAACAAAACAGGAGCCCACACTCACACAAGCTTCACAGTCACCACAGGTAATCCCTCAACACAGTCACAGAATCAAAACAACACACAGAAAGTGGACAAACTTGGCAAAAAAGCAGCAAATATATCGGGCTTTGTAAAGTTACTCATATATTTTATTTTTTAAAAGTCACATTTTAGGTAGCCAATATATATTAGTACGAAACTTAAAAATACCATTGATCAGTTACACTTAATACAAAATGACTTAATATCGGTCACCCTATTGACCTTATTTATCACTTTCAGATCTTATCTGTCAGTATAATCAAATAGAGCATGTATTCACAGCGAAAATTGTCGCCGCGATCGTCGCTCGGCTTCGTGGCTCTCCATAACCGCGTTACCGCCTAATGGCACTCCACCTATGTAATTACGGCTCACACTTGTAGGTGCTTTGGTGTTGCCCGGTTCAACCACATAATTAAAAAAATAATAAACAAATACACACAACACTGTGGGAGAGCCATGCTTCGGCATGAATGGGCCGGCTCGACCGGAGTGATATCACTGCCTCACAGAAAACCGGCGTAAAGCAGCTCCTGTGCTGTGTTTCGCCGAGTGAGTGAAGGTATTGGAGGCCCATCGGGGGGGAAGGGGATAAAAGGTTAGCAGCGCACTTGTGACTTCACTGGTGTTGCATGTGTACATGGGCGGCGGCAATTGCTTACCATCAGGTAATCCGCCTGCTCGTCTGCTACCTATCACATAAAAAAAAACATCTCATGCATTGACCTGACTCCGTACTAAGTAGCTTAAACTACTATTACAGATATCAGACAACAGAAAATCAAATATAATACTTAAATACATATAATAACACCCAGACACTGAACAAACACAAGTTTTCATCACACAAATATATCCTATGGTTTTAAAACGATTTTGAGAGTAGAGTTCCCTCTTCGATTATGATTATCAAGGAGTGGTCTCCGAAGGAATCGATATTTACACAATGTTTACCTACAAATGTAAATCGATAGGTACTTACATAAATATCAAAAAATTTAAACTACCGAAAACTCCTAAGTAAATACAACAGGAATTAAATAAGGCCACAGAATTTTTATTTGGCCACGCGTCCAACCTTCTCATTTAATAACTAACAATTCGTAGTACGTTTATTATAAGTCTGTCTACGTGGGTTTTCTTAAAATATCTTATGAATTTACAAATTGTACGGTTCTGTACCAATTTTGTAGTGTTGGCAACACCTTGCATCTACATACACAGGATCTTGCCTTGCCGCGTTGGTACATGCGTAACGTAGTTACAATTGGGCTGAGTGTGAGGGCACTTAAATATTTAGTTTGAGGTTCTTAAGGGCCTCCATTTCAGTCCATTACGACAGATAAATGGTCGTTTGCTTGTAAATTTATAGAGATTCTGGGGGATTTGCTTGTTTAAAACAGGTAACTTGGAATTAGCTAAAGGATACAACACAGCTGCACAGGGGTGAATACGAGAGAATTTAGGAACAAAATAGTTTAGTATTTTTATGTTCTAAGTAACGCTTCACACGTTTAGTAGTATTACGTCACGTTGACTGCCTCGGGGGTGGTGTAGTGAACTTAGGGTTCCGGGTTCAATGCTCGGGTCGTGCCATAAATTTATACTCGA
>JABMDO010000473.1:0-28559 GCA_014851415.1 Cnaphalocrocis medinalis
GTTGACTGCCTCGGGGGTGGTGTAGTGAACTTAGGGTTCCGGGTTCAATGCTCGGGTCGTGCCATAAATTTATACTCGAGATTTTCTGTTCAGAACTTTTCAGTGTCAGCCAGCGGTCTTGCGGATCGATAAGATCGATATTATTATTACTTTCAGGTTATTATTAGATACTAAGTATACGCACTTACCTAATACCTAAAAGTACGTACAGCCACACATCAAAGTAGACAAAACTGTTAAATTTCTTCAATCGACTCTCCTCTTACTGTCAAACACATTAGGTTGAATATCAATTGAGGAAATTTGATCAATTTTGGTAATTTGGTGTGTGGTTGTTTGTACAGGTCGATTCACGAAAGATGACCACAAATGACGATCGTCTACGCGTGTAATCTCATGAAGTAATGGCCCAATCTCAATTTGACACATTACAAGGGCTTAGACTAAACACATTATATGTTTAATTGCCCATGTTTTTTGTCTTGAGCCTTTACTTCATGAGATATTAAGCGTAGACGATCGTCATTTGTGGTCATCTTTCGTGAATCGACCTATACCTACATTTGTTTACTGTACGTCGTTTAGTAAAAATAACTATGATATGACCCATTAAAACCCAGCAAAGCTTTACACCTTTGCTGTAATGCTGTAAATACCAGTCGTGCATTGATAAACCCCCGTCCGTTTTGTTAGTCACGGCCGGACGCCGGCCGGCTTTGTCCGGCTTTGTCCGGCTACGTCAGCACACTAGGCTACGATGTTTTTGAATGTTCGGCCATCCAGTTTGTTTTCCCGAGGTGCGATTTAGGCCGCGGCGGCTGCGGAGGGTTAAGTTAAGGGTGATTATTTGGGGGACTAAGGTGCATCGACCTCCCCGAGTGGCCTTTTCGGTAGTATTTTTGTTTCTGTCGTGGGAACTGCTACCGAAAGGGTCCGGTGTCCCCCGGGCAACGTTGGGTGGTAATGCTACGACATTGCCACCCAGCGGCTAACGGATGCACAATCCGGCGGACCGACCTCGACGCTGCGAAGCACTGCGGTGTGGTAGCTCGGGGGTCTTTTATTGTTCGCCGAGGGCCGGAGGACCGACCTGTGACCTTGTCGACCGGAGCGTAGTAGGGCCGGGCATGGAGGCCGTCTTCGTATCAGGCACCCCCCTCTGCCGTGGGTTGGCGTTGGGGGTGGTTGGCGCCCGCATGTCGGGCGCTTTGGCGTGCGGCGGGCCGGTTTATCCAACGTGGTAGGTCGGCAACCAGGTCTTATTGGTCCCAGCCTTAGAGGTGGCCCTGTCCGGCCTCGCCTGCGCGGGTTGCGCAAGCGGTTTCCCGGCGAGGTGCACTTGACACGGGCCCCTCAGTGTCGTCGCGTTCCCTTCGGGTGTATGGGCACCTGTTCGGGAGCGCTTCCCGCCTTATGGGTGGGAGTCGCGGTGGGTGCGATGGAGCCCCACAGCCAGTGGGGTTGAGTCGTGACCTGCCAAGCCCGCTTTCCCCCTGTCCGGCGTTCGTTTCCGCAATCCAGCGGCGACGTTCGTCCGGGCACGGTGCGGGTAGTGTCGGAAGTCTGTGGGTTCCCTCTCCTCTCTCTGCCCCTGCAGCCAGCAGGGTGGGGTCTGTGAGGGGGGCCTACAGTCGCCTCTCTTCGGGGCTCTGGCGTTGCACTCCAGCAGCGTCGGGGCTCTCGGGGAGGGTGAGTGGTGGGCTGTGGGAGTCAGCCCTAGGCTCCGATTGCCGGAGTCGTGGACGTGAGGAAGCCGTGCAGGCGAGCCTCTTGCCCATCGGGGGTGTGCCGCGCAGAAAGCCTCTTCAGGCGGTTCGCGTAGCCACCCCACTACGGGCTTGCTAGGAAAAGCCCCAGCGATTTTTAGTGGGTAGGCCCCCGGGCGGCCCCCGGGGGAGAGCCCCACACTACCCGGTCGTCTCCCAGCGGCCGGGTGTGCATAAGGCGGCGCCAACGAGGCGCCGACGTCGGCTCCTTCTGAGTCGGCGGCATTTTTCCCTGGGAAAACAAAAAAAAAAAAAAAAAAGGGTGATTATTTAACGCTAAAGTACTTTAAAATATTTATAAACAGAGTGGATATCTAAATCATTTTTGCTGAAATAAATATATTTTTAACACTTTTCCAAACAAAGGGGCTAAGCGTCAATAGTTACCTACTCTCTAAAGAACCCACTTCCCTCGTTACTGTGCCTTTTTATATCAGTCAAAATTTGGTCAAAATGTCTATACATTTTTAAACTTAAAAATCTAAGTTTAAAAATGTATAGAGAGTAGGTAACTATTGACGCGTAGCCCCTTTGCTTTTATTTTCAAATGATAGACCGCTATTCAACAGCCAGTAACGAAAGAGTTTCCTATCGTTACAGTACCTAGTGGTTACAATGTATATTTTTAGTCCCGTTGCAATGCAACGAGTAGATAAGTACGACCTATCTCTATCGTAAAAGCATGTCATCATCTATAGACCTCATCGGCACTTTCCATCAGGTATGAATGTAGTCAAGCGTTGGCCGATAGTTTAATAAAATAAAAAATCTAATACTTCATAACTAAGCATTTATGATTCTGCGGTACCTGCTTACCGTCTCTGTCTACATTACTTTCTCTTCATTGGTTCATTAAATATCTTCTGCAATTTCATTTAGGTACTTACTAAAACGTTTTAAGTGCACTGCTTGTAAGATTTTCAAAGAGTACTTTGCTACTATATTTTATTTTACTAAGCCCTAAAAGCGCTCTCCACTCGTCTGGAAGAGATTAAAAATAAGTAAGTACCTAAGTGTTCATCGCTTTCTAGGTACCCAAGTATAACAAGTTTTCCGATTCCTTTCCAACACGGCTTCCTATAACCCTCTATGGATTTGTAAAAGTGTAGCTGTATGGACCAACAGCATATTTAAGTAAGTTCCTACCTAAACATATTAGAAAGACCAGGAAACATTTTTTTTTAAACTTTCAACTTTTATTACCGATTCCATGAAAAAACATGGTGGATGTCACATGAATATATCATACAAAAACTATGATTTTTAACGATAGTTACATAGGACGGCCTCGATAGCGCAGTGGCTAAGGTTTTCGTCCAAAGCGCGTAAGGTCCCGAGTTCTGTCTGGGTGTTCTGGGTTGACGCCCCCAGTTAATTATCCTGGTATTCCTATTACAGGGATTGTTTGGCGCATTTATTTATTTAAGTATATCACAGATATGAAAATTGGAGGCAGATTATAGCAGACCTAGAAATAAACCTCACAAACCTCACAATCCCTAATCAGAATCAAAGTCAGAATTCAGAATTAAAGTCAAAGTCAGAATCTTTATTGCTTGCAACTGTTGCCACTATAACCTGGATCTTTAGGCAAGAGTCAACAGGCATCATCTTCTAGGCAAAACGCGTGTCATCCTAGACCTCATCATCACTTTCCATCAGGTGCGATTGTGGTCAAGCGTTGGCCTATAGTCTAATAAAAAAAACTGTTCCTATAATCTCTGCCATAATACTTGTTATAGGTAGTCCGCGGCATTTAACAATGGCGGTGACCATTACTTTGCGCACTTGTAAAATAGAAGACTTTCTACTAAAATTGGTTTCTGCGCACTCAAGGTCATCGTTAAACTTACATGCCGCGGACTGTACTGAATAGTTATTTGTTTATTTTTTTTCTAAACTCTTCACCTAATAAAATGTTCTCTGCATTAAAGTATACCCTTGTACCTAACTAGCTTTGAAGCGCAGTTGCCTTTGCACCTAATTACAAAAATACCTTGAAGCTTTATTCAAAGGCATTTCCTAGAAGTAGAGAATTTAATTTGCTTTAGTGCAGGAATCCTTCAAATACTCACGCTTTGAGGAACGAGAGTTAGGATAAACTTCCTACTACCTGTGTTTGCGGTTCGGTTTCCGAAAGTTCCTAGTTTTGCTAAAGATATTGATGGATGATATCTAGGTGCCTTGAGGTTTGGATCAACTTAGGAAATACCTGGTTGGAAGCATCTCTCACCTTATTACTTAAGAAATATCGCACAGACTAACTTGTTGAAACAGCACGGTATAGTTATTGATATTCTCTACTATTGTTGAAACTCTGATACCTCTGGGGAGTGATTCTCAGGACTTCCGTTATCATAAGGTTGCATTTTAAATGTACCTTGTACGGTCTATAGATATAGTACCTACAATTCATCACCTATAGTAGAATATGGGAGTCTGTTATTTCATATCATAGAATAATTTTCAAGCATTACGAGTAGGTACTTAAATAATTTTGATGGCCTCAATGGCGCAGTGGCTAGGTGTTCGCCAGAAGCGCAAAAGGTCCCGGGTTCGATTCCCGGTCAAGTCAATTTAGGAAACTATATTTTCTTAATTTTCTTGGGTCTGGGTGTTTTGGTTTGACGCCCCCAGTTAATTATCGTCACTTGGTACTCATAGTACAGGGGTTGCCCTAGAATGAGACTAGGTTGGTTGGTGTGATTGTCTGGCGCATTTATTTATTTTATTTATTGAGTGTCCTGGTAGGTCTTTAAATTAGGAGAGCTGCATTACGCCATGTAGGCGTAAAGCGGCAAGTACTGTGGGTTACGCTTAAATGACCACCCCCGGGTATTCAGGGTTAGAGCCCCACACACCACCTTGTCTCCCACATGTAACAAGGTGAAGGCCGTGACGGTTTCCCATGTTAAACCAAAAAAAAAGTAAGGTGGCTCGCGTGAAAAGTGTCAGAAGCAATGAGAGGAATAAATAAACAAATTTTCTTGACTTTTGTTTTTTTTACCGTTTATTTCCTAGGTTAACAATACATTATTGGTTGTGGCAGCACTACCCCATCAGCTTTGGCTGCCTCGCCAGTAGGTTGTTCAGGTAACGCCAGTCCCGCAGGCGGTACCTGAAGGACATTTTCAACATTAGACTAAATTAAACTAACGAGAATATTACCGATGCCATCCTCAAACTTCTAAAAAAGAGAACAATGTCAGCAGCAGCCATGTAGGTATTGACTCGATTTTAGAAATCAAGTGTCGTTACTATAGTGGGAATACCAACGTGGTGATTAATCACGACGGTGGCATGGCATCACCATTGGCTTAAGCCAATCACTACGTTTACCTAAGAGCCTTTGCAGGGCGTTTTTTTTCGGCGCCAACGATGCGCATACACATTCAAGATAAGTAAGTACGTTTACAAAGATTGTAAGTCCGATATCAGCGCATATCTTAGTAGTAATAAGATGTAGAGGTTTAATAATTTATTTTCAGTAAGGAAGAAAAGATGGTAGCTGCCAGTACCACTGCACTGTTGTAGGGGGTAGCCCTTTAGGGGTTCCAAATCTAGGATTTATCCGAGCGAGTGATTAGGAAGAAAAGAGGGGGGCAAAATTTAGCTCAGGCCTATAATAAATGAGATGACCTTTTTTTCGTTTTTGGTGACCCAGGTGAAATGCCGCCGGCTCGTAGTGCAATGGGCCGACGTCGCCGAATTTTGGCGGTGCCTTAACCTACACACCCGCCTGGGAGACTGACGAATAGAGTTGGGCTCTCCTATGACTCTCCCAAGATTGGGAGCCTCAGATGAGATTGCCATACTGAACCCTGGCCACTGGAACTATTAAAAAAGGATAAGTAATGAGAAGGCATTACTTGAAGACGCCCTTCTTGCGCAGGCGGCCCATGTGCTGCAGCGTGCGGATCACGGGCAGGAACCGGAACATGCCGCTCATCTCGTCGCCCACGCAGAACACGAACGAAGATTCGATGTACGCTGCACAACAGTGAGGAAATGAAAGTAAGTAGGTAAATGAATGAATAAATTCTTACAATCCACACTAATATTATGTATTATGGGAATATGTGTCTGTCTGTATGTTTGTCTTTCTTTCACTGCAAAACGGAACACGAATTGAGTGATTTTTTAAGTGGAAATAGTTGATGGGATGGAGAATAACATAGGCTACCTACCACGAACTTTAACGCGAGCGAAGCCGCGAACAAAAGCTAGTATCTCATACATTAATCCTGACTCTGTAGTAAGTAGCTTAAGCTATTTGTGTTACAGATATCAGACAACAGAGGTATCACAAATATATAAATACTTAAATACAATATAATACAGAGCGAACACAAGAATTCATCACACGAATGTTTGTTCAGGGTGGGGATCGAACCCACGACCTTTGGCGTATGAGGCAGGATAACTACCATTGCCTTATCCGGATAGTCGATTGAATTTTGATTTTATTACTTGGAAACTTTTACGAACGGATCTACGAGCGTCTACTAGTTTAGTATTTTTAACGAGTTCCACTATTAATTAATGTTGTACTGAAAAATGTATCACACCTTCGCTCATCCGGCGGGCAGGGACCGGCTCCCCTCTCGTCACCTCGCATTGATTTTTCTCATAACATGCTCCCGAATTCGAGCACTAGGCCGCGCCTGCATACCTAGATGCGACTGCACACTGGGTGGCTTTGGTACACTATACATGGTGTATAAGTAATTCTCCAGTTTTTGCGGTTTATTAGTTCTTTAAATTTTCGCGTTACATTATAACTATGATTATTATAGACGGGAATTAATGCGACGTAATTTTTTAAGCACATAATTATGTACTTACTGCTTGACGTTTCGGCTGCGTTACAACAGCCGTGGTCACAACAAGCGAACTGGCGGTGCGCGGCGACGTCTGCTGGGGCCCGGCTGTGGATCTTCCGATACCCTCACAGTTTCACTTATAAAATCACCACTGGATACAATGTCCGCGCACCGCCAGTTCGCTTGTGAACACGGCAGTTGTAACGCAGCCGAAACGTCAAGCAGTAAGTACATAATTATGTGCTTAAAAAATTACTTCGCGTTAATTCCCGTCTAAAATAATAATAGTTTGCGGTTTATTGTTATTATTAACTCCATTTCTGCGATACTGGTCAAACCGTCTCTGAGAATACTTGATTTTAATTTGTTTATGAGATAAGCGGCAGACGAGGTTGCGCTCGGTGGCAGGAGGCAATCGCTTACCATTAGATCCTGATAGTAAGCGATTGCCACCGCCCATGAACACCCACGTCAACAACAGGAGTCCCTGAATTGAGACTAAGGTACCCTTTTTTTTTTGTTGACACTGGGGATTGCCGCTGACCCGAAGTGGGCCAACGTGGTCTTGCGACTCCTTATGCATACCCTCCTGCCGGGGGGGCAGGCGGGTTATGTCGGGCTCTCCTCCGGGTGGGACCGGAGGCATACCGACTAAACCCCAGCGACGCTCCCTCATCGCCAGAGTGAGGAGGAGACATGAGGACGGGTTGAAGAACCTTACTTCACATCCCTCCCCAAGGCTAAGGTACCCTGACTGACTCGTCGCAATACAGCACAGGCACTGTTTCACGCTTGTTTTCTGTCAGCCCGTGGTCTCACTCCGGTCGAACAAGCCTATTCATGCCGAAGCGTGGGTATTCAACAAACACTAAGATGTATAAGTATTATACAATTTGCAACCATTCCACCAATATTGGATAGATACCAATATCGGGTTAGATAATCCGAACGGCTCAATCATCGAATCATCATTCAAAACAGTAGGCCTAGCATAAACTTTTCACTGTTTTCAGAGAAAGTAGCGTTTGCGTATCGTTAACAATTTGTACGAAAATTGAGGAGGGACAGAAAGGATAGTATTATAAGATTATCAAACTAACATATACATTTTGAAAGGGAATGGTACGATACGATACGTCATCGAAGGTGATTCGTGCTGAGTGATAGAGGTATCCTAGCGAGAGCCTGCTACGATTTCTTAAAAAGTTCGTGCTAGCCCTACTGAGCTCCCGCCCACAGATTGTAACAGCTAACTTTAGTACCTACGGTACGGATCATGGTCTTACGGTCATCGACGATGCTTTGAACGTGCAATATTGGGCCGGCTCGAGTGATACTGGGGGGAAAAAGGGTTAAAGGTTGGCAGCGCACCTGTGACTCTACTGGTGTTGCAGGTGTTTATGGGCGGCGGCAATCGCTTACCATCAGGTGATCCGTCTGCTCGTCTGCCAACTGTCACATAAAAAAAAAACTTAGCGTTTTTACGGTTAACGTTCATTATCATCATCAGCCTGTTGCAGTCCACTGCTGGACATAGGCCTCTCCAAATGCTCGCCACTTTGATCGATCTTCGGCTACTCGCACCCAGCTCCAGCCAGCCCTCTTGCGCAGATCATCACTCCATCTGGCCTGAGGTCGTCCTACACTACGTTTACCGAGACGCGGTCTCCACTCCAGAACTCGTCGTCGTCGGTTAACGTTAATTTCTTGAAAAGTTTGTGGTAGGCCTACGGATGAAAACTACACTGAAAACCCGCTACAATGATATGGATGTTTACATCAAATCACGCCACAGGTCATTAGGGACCCCGGACAGGATTGTGGTCCAAATCATATTCATAGGACACACGGCCACTGGGAAATAACAGCGTACGGAGAACAACTATGTTGGGTCTATTTTGCAAGCGATGTTATTTTGGCGTGGGGCAGACATCGAAAAAAAAAACCGAACAAGTGTGGGACGGGGCCTTACGGACTTATCCTACAGGAATGTTTCAGGAGTTCAGGAATCGCGTGGTTTTAAAAATATTTTTAACCATTTTATTCTACTTTTTTCATTGTGTCTGGGCCTTACGACGATATAGGGTCTTCAATTAACATTTAACATCAATTTAAAAATAAAAATTTAAAATAACTTCTCGTAATCGCCATTCTAAACAACATTCGTTTTATGACTTTTGTAAATTCAAACTTTTGATACAAAAATGTAAAAATAACATTTTCTAAATTCGTAGAACCATGGTTAAGGATTCAGCCCGGGGTACACTTGTAGATACCCCTCTTCAAGATTTGGCGAGTCCGAAAACTACAATAAGCACTGAAGGTACTTAGTACCTACAGTGCATACAAGCATCCGCAAAAAATCGTGGATACAAACAGCATAACATATTCTTATCAAATAGACGGCCGTACGGTGAACTTCCTCCAATAAGATGGGAGCTGCCATCTCTACATGCGTGTCGTCTAGATAAGTACTCATTCAATCTTATTTTGCGACGCGAATTTTATCATGTTTTCAATATCCCGTCGCGCCGTTTGAGCGAGCATTGATCAAAGGCTTCTTCCAATTTCCCCGTAAGGCTGCGCTTCCACCAGATGAGCAAAGATTTTTCACAACATCTCATACATTGACCAGACTCCGTACTAAGTCGCCCAAGCACTTGTGTTACAGATATCAAACAACAAAGGAAACACAAATATAATATACTCGTACATACCTAAATACATATAAGTATTACACCCAGACACTGAATAAACACAAGTGTTCATCACACGAATGTTTGTCCAGAGTGGGGATTGAAAATTTTTTCGCATAAGGCAAGGTCACTACCAAAGAGCCATCCGGCCCGTCAAAGATGCATTGCGAGGATGAGTTTGTTACGAACCAAAAGAATCGCTCATTTAGGACTTAGGTTTTCAGCGTTGTTATTCTATTGGCTCACAGGTCCCTCCACCAACCCATGGTCCTTCCTACCGTCTCGGCATACGGACCGAATCTTGGGAGACGCTCACCGGGTACTTGCTAAGGGCTCTTTCCCCGGTGCGTTTCTTCACTCCCTACAAAGTCTGTGTCTTTAGCCCATTTAAATTCTATTGGCTCAGCTGCATAAGGAGCCCCCAGATTAATAAGATAACATTTGTCTTGAACAAAATCGGAACAAGTTATACCGACAAAATCATCACTGGCCAGAAACTTAAATGTTGGCAGGGAGTTAAATATTGGCAGCGCACTTGTGACTCTACTGGTGTTGCAGGTGTCTATGATTGGCTGCAATCTCTTATCAGGTGATCCGTCTGTTCGTCTGCCACCTATGACATAAAAAACCCTACTCGTATTTATAGCGAACAACACTTTATGATTATTGACTCGACGTGATAGCGCACCATCTTTATCGCCGTGTCTCTAAACCGCGACCTTCCGCGGCTCTACACAATTTGCTTTGCGTAGGTCAGTTCGTTGACTTATTTGAGGAATGAGAGACGGTATTTGAGGAATGAGCCCTTAGTAGGTATGTGGTAGCCTTTATCGCAATGTTTGTAAGTTTTTAGCGTTCCATAGGAGGTTTTTTCAGAACCCTTATGGTTTGGCCATGCCCATCCGTTGGTCTGTCCCCAGCCTAACTTAGATTCTTAGTACTAGAAAGCTGTAAACTTGGTATGAATATAAGTACGCAATTGCCATGCCAACAAAGTGGTAAGGTGAAATTTTGCTTATATCACACCACCGCCTCGACTGTGCCTCGACTCCGCCTCGACTCTGGCAGTGTGCTACCGCCTTACACTGTTTTTTAGTGTTGTTAAGGTATCGTTATCTAAGTATATAACTAAAAAACTATTTTTTTAAGCTTTAATATTCAAATATACCTAAGTTAGATACTTAGGTAATTAGTGTTTGAAACCGTAATTCTATTTTTCAATAGACGATATTCTGTCAAGAAAGGTCACTGAACTTGATCTGCGGGTGGCATACAATCCGTCTGGTGGTATCGATGAAGCATTCAACAAACTCACCGTAATGAAGGCAATTTGTGGCATTTCACTGCTTATTCAGTCAAAGGCTCATTTGTATCGCACGTATTGGTACTTCGTCTGAGCATATAATGCGTCATAAAAGTAGGATAAACTTTATTGGACAAAATAAGATGAAAAAAAACAAAAACTGAAAACTAAAGCAAAAAAACCCTAAAAAAAATAAACATACTAGAGACTATGGCAATATTTCCAAAATGCTGACAGCATAGGTAGATAGTAGATACCTCGTTGAAAGTAAAAAGTAGGTAGGCCTACCTATTGAAAATGGATATTTGGGAAACTAACAGTTTTCATGACTTTATTGACCCACTAGCCACATTTTGTGCACGAAACAAAATGCTTTTTGTGCTCGGAACATAGTCTTGTTGTTGTCATAGTGGCTCGAATCTTTACCAATAGATGGCGGTGAGTGTCGATTACTTCGCCCCACTCCAATGTTTCGTCTTTTCGGGTTAGATAATAAGACTTGTGGTTTTCTACAGAAATTATATCTTTATAAATAGTATAGATTATAGGGACACATCAAAATATACAAAATTGCCAAATTTCTTCAATCAACTCGATTTAATCATCTTCCTGCTATTTCACAGGTTATCTGGCGTCGTCGCAGTATGTTTTCTTCTTCCATTCGTCCCTGTCATTCGTCATCGTATCATCCACTCCCTTTTCAGTCGTCTCTGGCTCGTCTGCCACCTATCACAATAGGCAAATAAACTACATAGCTGCACAGGCTAGCGATGACGATGAAATACAAAAAAAGCTAAAATACAATCAAAGAGGAAATTGATACTATACCCACCTAATCTACCTACATAAAATCTGACGCTAAAATCTCAACGTAACCTATTCATCCAACATTTTAATTGGGTTAAAAGTTCTAGATCAAACCCGAACTCCTTTCTACATCCAGTTATCGCATTCACAGTTCCCTGTAATGTCTGCTAATTGAACTGCAGAACAATGTCAGTTGGTCTCAATTCTCAAACATCAGTTGCAGGGAGTTCAGCTGTCAAGGGAGGCGGGTGGGGGGACTTTTCCCACTTTCCCCCCGTCTGCCGACACCCGCCGCCCACCAGTTGCATTACCCACACAGGTAGAATAAACCGTTTTCTCTTTGTTGTGTTACGCAAACAAATCTTGGCAGAGATCGTTAGACTGAAAAGGCTCCCTTTTTGAAAGGATGCTAAAGTTCGGCGTGATAATTAGCTTGAATCATCCTAGCTAATATTATGAATGTTAAAGGGACTCTGTCTGTCTGTCTGTTACTCTTTCACGCCAAAACTACTGAACGGATTTGAATGAAATTTGGTGTACAGATGGTTTAGACCCTAAAAAAGAATAAAGGCTACTTTTTATTGCGAAAAAGGTTTGTAAGGGGTTAAAGGGGGGAATCTTTGGTTAGGATTTCTAATTATTGAAAATGATTAAATAATCAAAAATGCTACCCAAAGATACTATTCCACGCAGATGAAGTCACGGGTAACAAAGTATTGTATAGTTTTAAATTGTTAATTAAGTAGGTACATGTTGAAAGTAAAAACAACCGCTTGGCTGAAATAAGACTGTATAGCACTCTAGTTGTGACTCTAGGGTGCATGTCATGTGTAAGTGCATCATAGAGCAAAATTCATAGAGTAAATTTTGTAAAATTATCTAAATGTTCACAGATACACACCGTATATTTATTAAAAAAAAAAACACTGAATGTAACGTTTGCTGGATTGTGTGAATCACAGGTTAAAATAAAACCTATTTAAAGGTGTCCGTTTATGTCCGTTTCCAATCCAAGCTAAAAAACAAAGAGCTATTCCATGATTGAGCAAATGAAATTGACTATACCTCATGCAATGAAGTCCGTTTAAGTACCACGCAAAATGAGTTACCATAGACACAGAAAAACTCCAAATATAATCCTATTAGCGTTCTGTATCGCAAAAGGTACAATTAATTTAATACCTCTGGCAGGAAAGCAAAAACAAATTACTCCCCTCGCCACCCTTAAATCCGGCAGAAGCCGTCCATTACAAATAGTAAGTGTTACTTTATCAAATGCATATCGGGGGCGCTCCGGACAGACAGACGGATTATCCTGTAACTCGTTGCCCTAACTGCCTAGGGTTGCTAGATGGCTAAAACGCGTTTTAGGTCATATACAATTTTGTACCTCCCTTCTGTATTTTTTTTTTTTTGCTGCGGGAGGCTTTGAAAGGTCCTATTACAGACCGTATACTGAGAAAGTTTGATATATTGTGATCGCCGCTACATCTGGAAATAAGTTTTGCTCGGTCGTCAGAGACGCCATGAATAGGCACTGGTGGAGGCAGATAGTGAGGTGCAACCAAATTCCATGATGACCAAGAACCTCAGTCATGAGGAAGCGACCGAAGAGAGAGAGAATTCAGTTCAATATCAATTTTATTGTATGACAGATTGTAGGTAGTAATCATCACCATCATTTCAGCTAATAGACGTCCAACTGTGGACATAGGCCTACACAAGGTTCTCCCGCACAGATTATCCTGGCCACTCGCATTAAAGTTCGTTCGTCCCGCGACTTTTACTAGATCGTCTGTTCATCTTGTTGTCGGTTACTTGATATGTGGATTTATTGTACAGTCCTAATCCTCTAATATGAGTATTATAAATGCGAAAGTAACTTGTCTCTCTGTCCGTCTGTTACTCTTTCACGGCTAAATTACAGAACAGATTTGAATGAAATTTGATATGCAGATTGTCTAGACCCTGAGAAAGAACATAGGATATTTTATTACGAAAGGGGAAGTTTGGAAGAAGGGGGTGGGACGAAATGTTAACGGTAACACTAATAGTATCTCAGAAAAAGGCACTTCAGATTTAGCGACTGTGACTATGACCGGCTTCTTCAGTTATTCACAATTAAAACGATTTTGCATGAAATCGGCAGCCTACCGACATAAAAACAGGCTACAGTCCTAATGGAAAAAAATACCTCCGGGTACCCTTTTGCCACCCCTACAACCTCAGGCCTAGGCATAAAGCCACCGGCACTGACAGTAATTGGCGAAGGGTTTACCTCCGCCAATTATCGCCCCCATTGCATTTCGCCAAACGAACTCATTCGGTTTACTTCTGTCTGCACTTCGATTGAAATTGAGCTGAACGGGCAGGGTGACCATTTTGAAACGGCCATTTTTTTCTGTGGCAACCAATAGGCCTATGGTAATATGCCCTGGAGCCATGGTAGCTCGGTGGATGAGAACGCGCCTTCATACGTCTACGTCATTGTAGTTCCAATCCATGCATGCACCTCTAGCTTTATTAAATCTATGTTCATATTTCTACATTCGCTCGGACGTGGGGAAACCTGCACGTTTCGGATAGTTTCTGGCACGTGTAACCATGATTCAGTTAGTCTAGTTTAAAGGACGGCAATTTGCTTCATTTTTATTACAAACCTGAATCATAGTCTACCCGAGCTCTAAAGTGACCGTTATGAATGCAACAGGAAAATCATTGTAATTAGGTTATTACAAACCTGAATCATTGTCTATACGTACGAGCTCATAAGCGACCATTATGAATGCAACCGGGAATCACACACTAAGATGGGTAGTTTTTCCATTCGTTTTACTTGCTTCAAACGTAAGTACTCTGGGCTCTGTGGCGACGGTTTCAAATGCAATAGAGAATGACACACTGAGCTGAGATTAAAAAAGTACCGTATATAAAGTACAGTACTAGAAAAGGGTGATAAAAATGGTTAGATTCCACCACACATGGTCACCCTGTATGTGTCAGGACATATCAGGACAGCGTAAAGGACATTTGGATATTAATTAACGATTTGTTTAGCGTTGCATTACATGGGCACAGTAACGCAAACTATACACATGCCAAATTTAACGTTATACTACATGGAATAAGGTGCAAGTTATAGGGCCTGATTTTAGGAGCTGGTATTGAACAGTTAAGCCACTGGAGTGCACTTATGTAGGTTTAGGTAGACATAAGATTTAAGCTGCTTGGCTGAGAGAGCGAATAATTGAACAGCTGGTATACATATAGGTACAATAATATTATCTGCACACCTACATACGGTAACAAGTAGACTGAGATAGGCTTATGCTATATTAATTTCAACGAGGAACATTATTATTAGGTAAGTGTCTCACTTGAGTATTCAGTATCATTAAGATTAGTACGTACAGCCACACATCAATGTATACAAAATGACTCTTTAATCGACTCTCATCTTACTGTCATACACATTAGGTTAAATATCGATTGAGGAAATTTGAGAGGTAGTGGTAACCTTATGTGTGGCTGACTGTACCTGCGTCATTTTGTCATTTTTTTCTTTCACCTCTTCAGCACCTCTTGCGAAGGTCACAGAAAGTTGCTAGATTGTTAAAAGCAGTTTTGATTTCCAAAATGCTGGTTTGTAATTACGCAATTTGGCCAACCCTGGATAAAAACTTACGTTACGATAAGCAGAAGACCGAGTGCCCAGTTTTATGACTCCGCAAGGAAAAACACTACCTACTGGGTGTCAGAAGACCCTACGGTCTTTCGTTGGGATGAATGGGCCGTCTTGACTGGAGCGAAATCATAGCCTCATTCCGGATTCCACTCTAAGGTGATGGTGATAATGACATCATCTACATAAACTTACACAAATTGGGACATAGCCCAAAGAATTGCATGGCTCAAGTGGCAATGGGCAGGGCACATTGAGAGGAGAACAGACGGCCGTTGGGGTGGAAAGGTCCTTGAGTGGAAGCCGCGAGCAGGACGCCGCAGTCGTGGCAGGCCTCCCACCAGGTGGACCGACGATCTAGTGAAGGTCGCGGGAGTTCCTTGGATGCGGGTGGCACAGGACCGATCTGTGTGGAGAACTTTGGGGGAGGTCTATATCCAGCAGTGGACGTCTATTGGCGGAATGATGATGATGATGACATAAACTTACATGAGCTCTCAGCGGTGTCGCTCTTATCCTCCCAGAACATTTTGCACTGAGCTACATCCATGAAGCAGTGGTTCTGGAACATGAGGGATGGCTCCCGCGCCACGATGCCGGGGACCCCGCACACGGGCGCGTAAGTATCGGGACATTTCTGTCAAATAACAAATTTTGTTTTATTAGTCCTGAGAGCCCCCCATTGGTCTGGTGGTTTAGGTATAGGGCTGTGATCTCGAGATCCTGGTTCGATTCCTGAGCCTAGCAAAAAGTAGGTACATAAGTTTCGAATATCTCGAACATTGGGTTTGTGACTACCAACCCTCATTAGGCGAGCGTGGTGAGTAAGCCTAATCCCATCATAGTAGCGATGACTTGATTTCGATGATGGTGGCCTTTGCCGGGCAGTGGCCCAGTAGGCTCAAAAAGGGTGTTACTTTACCTTTTCACTTTCCGTCCCAAAGTGGTTCTTGGTCTAAATTACGAAATTCATTATTGTCACCTGTCGCTAGTCCGGCCTTTGTAGGAAACTAAGTTCTTTTTAGACATGTTCCTAGGCCTAGCAACTAGAACTTTTCAACGCCCACGCTAGGATTACGCGAGTACTCAGCAATAAACACATTAGATGACGTATCGTATCGTGCCATATCCTCCAAAAATGTATAATACGTTAGTTGTATAATCTGTGGACGGGCGCTTAGAGTGCAGTTAGATTTTAAATTGCCGGCGTTTGAAAAAAGTGGAGGTCGTTTATGTTTAATTTTGTATCAAATCGTCTGATTGTCCATTTGACCTTTTAAATTCTTGACATATTGTGTCCACTAGGCTACTCGTAAATTGCATCCCCGAGTGGAACCGACGGACAAGCACGGAATATTGAAATGAGGACGGTGACGGATAATGACGGTGCAATCATATCGATTTTTCTATTTTTACTCGGTCAATGTTCGATTCAATGAAACCTGAGGTTACAGACGATTTTGTCTCTAAGAATTTATGATAGCTAAAATCTAGTATTTTTCCATTGATTCGAAAACTGCATAGCTCATCTGGCACCACATGTAAGAAGGGGGGTTGCCTGGTTGGGTTAATGCAAGAGCCTGAAACCTGGTTCGGTCCAGTCCCGGCTGTGGGGTATCCGAGCGCGATTGCGCTGAGATGGACACCCCAGGGGTTTTGGTTAGAGTTGGAGTCCCACACACCACCTTGCCTAGCCATGATAGTTTCCCCTGGGAAAACAAAAAAAAAAGAGCCTGAAAGCTTACCGTCGGACATTTGTGGAAGCAAGACGACAGCGTAGGTTTGTGGTAGTAATCCTCACTGATATTCTTCGGGATTGTAATCCAAGGCTTGAACACAACTTGCGGCCCGAAAAGATTTAGAATCATCCTTCTAGAGCTCGCATTCAATGATCTGTGGACGTCTTCTAGTGGGAAATTAAGCAAATGAGTCGCCGCGAAGAAGTTTTCAATGGTTTCGTTTATATTTTTGTTGAAATTAAAGATGGAGCCGTCGATAACAAAAAGGGGATGAGGCTTTTTCTTTGAAGCTTGGATTTCTGTGACATTTACTCCGTTGCAGTAGAATGATTCAACGATCGTGAAGTTTTGGTGATATCTACAGTTGTACCAGAGCAGCTGGCACTTGTTTCTGAACAGCCTAATTCTGTACCCGTCACCATCTTGTCTGATGCTGCAAACTTCTTTAGCGTCATCAGGGTAGGAACAGTCGTATTCTACGCATTGTTCTGGCGCTTCTGTGGTTAGGCTTTGCACTATTTTCCCTGGTTTGTAAACGTTGATTGAGATGTTCTTGAAAACGTTGTAGCAGTATTCCATGTTTATCAAGCCGTATGCTGAAACGGTTATGATTTTTATTAGTTGTTAGTGGTATGTCCTCACTTCGTTTCTGGAATGTTGATATTAATATCGACAGTGGTCCATAGATGGGCCTGGGTGTCCATTGCCTACATCACGCAAGTGTTTCGTCTTTTCAAGGTTCCTTATTTATGCCTATGCCATTTTATGTATCTGATCAGGCTACGCCAGACGAGCATACGGATCACTTGATGGTAAGCGATTACCGCCGCCCATAGAAATCTGGACCACCAGTAGAGTCATAAGTGCGCTGCTAATTTTTAATCCCCCTTTCCCCAATTGGGTCTCCAGTACCCTTACATGTGGGAATTGTACAAACTTCATTGCAGTGATTTTAATGGAAGATGGATAAGCAATTGGTTACCTTTCTCATCCTGCACTCTACAGCCAAACTTGAGAAGCTCGCACTGGTTCTCAAACAGTCTAAGCCGGACTCCCTGCCCCTCCTCCCTCACCCCGCACACCGCCTCTCCAACTTCATTCTCACAAAAACAGATCTGAGCACAACTCATTAGAACTACATGTTACGGAGGTGGCAAACAATACGAAGACTGACCAAATATCAACCATGATGAGCAAATGGTTATTTAGATCTATCGATTGTCGCGGTGTTCCAATTACGAGTACTTACTTGCACCGCACTATCATAATATGCGTGTGCGATAATCTACACCGGAAAAATCATCGACCTGCCTAATTTAACTTTTTTTCATTTGACTACTTGGACAAGTTTATGTTTTTGTAAGATTTAAAGTAGACTTAGTGCTGTTTTCGTTTACTATTTTCTTATCTTTAGAAGCCATTCGTTTTACAACGCTAATTACAGATTACACTAATACACTTTTATTATTTACAACGTCGGTGGCAAATGAGCGTGCAGCTCGCCTAATGGTAAGTAATTACCGCAGCCTATGGACACCTGCAACTCCAGATAACATAGCCGACCCTATAAAAACCCTAACACTCCTTTTTATTGCTCAAAAGCAGGTCTTTAGGTAGAACTGGGCATTGCAGTTAGTAGCTATGGTTAGAGGTAGTAGGTTGTACCCAAGGTACGTACAGCCACACATCAAAGTATACAAAACTGTCAAATGTCTCAACTGATTCCGATCTTACTGTCCAAATAATTAGGTTGAATATCAATTGAGGAAATTTGACAAGTTGTGGTAGCCTGATGTGTGGCTGACTGTACTGTGCCCAAAGTAAATAAGTCACAGGGTTACTATAAGAATCTAGGTATCGATGACAATACATCAATTGCAAAAGGAATTAATCTACGTTGGTTGATTGATCAATTGGTTGGTAGTAGAATGTATCAATCGCCTCCGAATATGCCATTTAACCGTCGATCAAACGATTGTTCGGGTAACACTCTCTATGCGATAAGAAAGTCATGACAACGGATTACGTTCATGAGCTATGAGTTCCTATGTTTTTTAACCAATGAGGCTACCATAATATACGCAAAAATATCGATACCTTAAATCTCAAAGGGCGTAATCACCATTTTGGCCAAAATGACTTTTGAATGCTATCTTACTCCATTTTTTTTCTCTATCGATCTGTATTATCAAAGTTTTTAAAATTCGCAAAAAAATTGGGTGATTACAGCCCACGTGTTTACCGTCGATAATGCAAGAATTTTAGTCGTAAATACCTTTAAAAAATTCATTATTAAGGTTTCGGTCGATACACCAGTTAAAATTATAATGATGTGAAAATACTGACTATCGAATGAGGCGTATAGGACAGATATGTGTAACAGTGGCGTTTACGACTCGAGTTACTTTAAGAATTTAAACAAAATAAATAAAGTAAGTGGTAGTAATACTGCATAATGAATATCGCGTTTAGTCCGGTTTCTATAAATTCTAAAATAAAAACGCTCAGACATGCAATTAGCAAGTACTTTTACTACCCATACGTAAGAAGAATTACTCTAGTGTCAGTATCCTAGACGAAAATGAGGAAATACGAAAATGAGCAGAATATACCACTCATTTCCCCTCGTCGAACCGAATTGTTGTTAATATAGTGAAGTTGACGTCTTTTATTTCTTTTGCCCAACAGTACTCCTATTAAAGATTGTTAATAGCATGCAAAACCTGAAACATAAACAAAGTGGCGGGAGTTTTGCTAGCGCTTAAATCTTATGTAGATCATCCTAGCTTTAACATTTTTAAAAATAACGTTTGTTTTACTTCTTTGCACAGTACTGGTAGAAGACTTATTAAAATTTAAGCTCTAAGTAAAAGTCCTGTCGATGCAGATATTGTTTATACTAGGTAATTTAAAAACAAAACAAATTTATAGAAATCAATAACTTTCGTTTGAATTTCAAACTAAAATGATTGCGTTTCTATAATTGAAATAATAAAATCGTTTTCATTTCTGTACTTGCTATAAATTTTGTAATAATGAAACTACCCGTATTTGTCTCTTAATTTGTATCTTCCTCGAAGTGTTTTTACTTATAAAAACTGAAAATAGCTTTTTAAAATGCATTTTCTATAAGTTAACTAGGCTGTTACACCATAGCATAGAGCAGAATAGCCTTTTTTCAAGTCGTAAACGCCATTATACCATAACTTATTGCAGAACAGCCTTTTTTGTAGGTCGTAAATGCCAAATTGTCAATATTTTTTTGGCGTAATCACAAATCAGTTTGGCAAACATTGGTTGTATTTTGAATACCATATAACTGTGTTATAAAGCTCTCGATACTCGATAATTACATCCAAATTTCATTTATATGGCATTATTAGTTTAAAAGTTATGAATTTAATTCTTAGATTTTTTTTTTTGTTTCGGCTCTCCTGAAAAGTGATGATTTGGTGATTACGCCCTTTGAGATTTAAGGTATCGATATACGACGTAACTGGCAGTGGCGCCATCAATTAATTTCATGACTTTCTGGACGCCTTAAAATAACATTAAGTGCTTTAATAATGAGTCAAAAATCTTATTCTTGAAAATAGTTATTTAGGGAACTAACGGAGTTTTCATGTTTTATAACCATTGCAGTTTCCATTCCCTATAATTTAAATATTTTTCTTTTTATATTAAAGTAGGGACTCTATTAGTGTTGCAGGTGTCTATGGGCGGCGGCAATCGCTTACCATCAGGTGATCCGCCTGCTCGCCTGCCACATAAAAAAAATCGACATTGATCGATGCCTTATATCGAAGATAGTTCAATTGGCTTGGTAACTGGTATCTTATTTTAAATATTATTTTTTACATACTAACAAAGTATGTAATAAACACGATTTTTGTTATTTATATTTTGTTATGTAATTAAAAATATTTTATTAAATTATTCTTTTCACTTGTTTAATACGATTCGGACTATTTTCACAAATGTCACGCCATTCATTTGACATTTTACGTCAATGTGACATCTGTCACAAACCAAATTTAGTGATGTTTGTATTTGTGTTCAATTGAAAATCAATAAAGTTTCAATTGCTTAACAATTCTATTTCATTCTGCACAATTTAAAAAATCGTTAGATGATTGCCTTTTTATGCATTAAGCATAAATAAAAAGATAGATGAAGATTATTAGACGTCAAAAAAATACAGAAAGAGATCACTACCAACAAATAGGTACACACGTAAATCACATTATATGATAAGTTACCAACGTCATCGTGAAATGATAGTCCAAAGCGATAAATTAATTTTATAAAACAGTTCTAAATTTAACTAACTTAATAGGCTAATAGAATATGTATGTAAGGTTCGAGCTGGTGATTCCACCAGTGTAAGTATTTGTGGAGTCAGCATTTTTTCACTAACCTATATGGTTTAAGGATCCTACACAACCTTTCAGTATTAGTCTATTCATTGGCCAACCGACATACTTACAAAACAAACGTACCTACCTTCAAAACTGAAACATTTACATGAAACATATTTTAACTGAATTGCAGGAATCGATTAACATGCGATTAATTGAAATAATCGATAGATCGAGTAGCAGCTGTCAGTACATCCTTAATCAGATGAAAAAACCCGAGCGTAAACTCACGATGTAAATTATTTCACAATATTTTATAATTTAAATTTTATCTCCCCTATCAAATTCGTGACACGTGGTGAAATTTTCAATGCACCATGTCGGCTGCATCCTCAACAAAAACAGACGGGGTGAAACCTCGTCAAGTCAAGGTGTATGAGCTGGACTCATTCGAACCCCTACTGAAAGGTCTCAAGGTGGCATCATGCATGCTCATGGAGTCTCATCAAGTCGGTAAGGAGTTAAGGACCCACAGCTTAATACCTTAATTTTTTTATATACATTTATGTTAACAATCTAGGTTATGTTCAGACTGCAATTTGAAGGTTAACTTGTGGTTAAGTTTGATACAATTAATTATGAACTTTATTTGTTTCAATATAGAGTTAACTATGCTGCAAACTCAACTTAGGTGTTGACAGTATAATATATTATGCATTTTATTTGCGAATATTTCATTATTATTATTGTATCAAATATCTTATTAGAAGAATGTAACTTCAATTATTGCGTACCTACCTACTTTAAGTAATATTGAACCTTAATTAGACCAATATAACACTCACTCATCTATACATATAATAAAAATGTAAAAAAGCTGTGTCTGTACATTGAAGATATTTATCTCAAAATAACTTAGGACGACTAAAAAACAGTAACAGAACATGAATCAATGATTTTTAAAATTTTTGTCTGTCTGTTTGTCTGTTTGTCTGTTTGTTCGCGCTAATCTCGGAAACTACTGAACCGATTCGAATGAATTTTTTTTTATTGTATAGCTGTAACATCAGGGCAACATATAGGATATATTTTATTTTGAAGACCAGGCTCCTTGATGTAGAACCACAATAGCCCAGCTAAACTATAAGAGGTAGGTCAATGGCACCTTAACAAAAGTTGTTCAGATTAATGAGCATTTTATAATGCCATGAAAAAATCAAAGATCATGGAACACCTGGTGAAGAACTCTAAGAGCCCAGCTACACCATAACAAATATGGAATGAAGTGGAATGCAAAATTGTCAAATGTGATGAGCATTTTTGGATGAGATCCGATAAGGAAGGATATTTTGAACTTAAAGGGGGTTCCAAGATAGGTGATGGGACTACGTGATTCCTTGGCCCAATCTACTATTTAAATAATCATCTTTATGTCAAGAGTCATAAAGTTCACGCAAACGAAGTTGCGGGCGGCCACTAGTAGTATAATAAAAGTTGAAATAATTTTGATAACAGAAATGGCTTACTTCGAGCCTTAATTTAAATAGTGTGAGGTGTGTGAGCTGCCCAAACTTCAAATTATTTCTTTCTAAGGCAAAACAACAGATTTGACATACAAAACATTTTTGTTCATAAAATTCCTGATTCCGGATAAATGGGAGAGGATTGGCATCTGCACATTTTTGTTCCACTCGTGTTGCGTCTCCTGATTAGCAGATCTGCTTGTCTGCCAGGCCTCCCATCAAATTAAAAAAAGTTATTATTAGAGAAACTATAGTAAATTAAATGAAGTATTGCATTTACAAGATAAGAGTTATTGTTATTTGGATATGATACAAGCTATTGATGTGAACTGTTGTTTTATTTATACATTATTCAAACATTTTTTCAGTGGACGAAGCCAGTGTAATGCAGAGGTTAAATGCCCTAACCCTCAATGGCCCGTCAGATGGAAACGCATGCTCCTGTTGCGGAGTGGGTCCATTCGACACCCGAGCGCAGCAGACAGCTCATTATAAGAATCACTGGCACACACACAACTTAAAGAGGAAGCTGTTTGGGAAGGCCGCTCTGTCTCTAGGGCAGTTTAATTCAAGACAAGGTATGTGCCACAGTCAAAATTAATTGAAAAGTTATATTTATAACCAATTTAAAACCGTTATAGTATAAATAATAAATAAATTCACACAACATCTCATACATTGACCTGACTACGTATTAAGTAGCTTAAGCACTTGTGTTATAGATATCAGACAACAGAGGATCACAAATATAATACTTAAATACATATATTACAACCAGACACTGAACAAACACAAGTATAAAGTGTTTTCTTTACAAGCCTTTAAGGAACTTTTCTTATCCAGTTGTCTACTGACTAAATTAGGTATATAATGGGGGCTATCACATGTGAAGAATCCACTAGATGGTGTACTGACGAACTTATGGTCCATACAAGGTGATGTGAAATATCAATGTTGCACCTTAGTCTAACAGTACGCCATTTACACACCTTGAAAATAAATGCTGCAAGTTTTTAACAGATGTCCTGCTGTGCCATTGAGTCTGTTATGATTGCAACATAAGCTCTCCTGTTTGGTTATAAGTATCTTTTTGATTTTATTCATCAATTATCAATTTTTTTATATATATCCAGAGGATGACCTCAGTGTATCGGGCAGTGACTCGGAGGCAGATGAGAGTGCATACAAGCCGGCCAGCGATCTGTTTGCTGCAGCCACCAGGCATTGCAAAGCATTCTTCACAAATCAAAAGGGGCAGGTGTTTTGCGTGTACAGATGCCTGCTACATCATAAAAAGGTAAGGTTTTCTCACTTGACATCTCTTTGGAATTGAAATCACACAATGTAATCTACTGTTTTAGTACATACATACTACTATTTTTTATTAATAAAAAATAGTACTCGACCACCCTCACATCACTTTGGGATTATAGTTTCTAACTGAACCGATAGATGGCGTTAGATGTCGATTGTAATGTGCAAGCGTTTCGTCTTTTCTGATTACCCTTAAGCCTGGTTGTTGTCTATAAAGTTTACTTCTTTATAAATAGTGTAGAATTGGATGAACAATATACTGTATAAGTTTCAAACATATCTATATTGAATACAGATATGTTTGACACTTAAATAAAAAATCTTGAAGCATTTTGTAAAAGCAATGTTTTTTAAATGACTCATTTGCCAAAATAGCATAAATTAAATTTGGATCTTAATTGCTTTTGATCCTGTAGCCCAATGCATAGACTATACGGAAATAATATTCTAATCATGTTTCCTTATTTTATTTTTATTTTATTTTTTTCCTTTACAAAATCCACAGATAAATAGAAAACACAAACTTAAATATGAAATTTACAGCAGCTTTCCTTATTTAGGAGGAACTATCAACAGACGGCGATGGCAGCCAATGGGTAGACCGTTGCCTCAAGCTAGCAGTCCCCGGCTTCCAGCGCTGGGCGGTCCTCAATGCATAGACTACACGAAATAATCCAATCATGTTTCCTTATTAGGAGGAACTATCAACAGACGGCGACGGCAGCCAATGGGTAGACCGTTGCCTCAAGCTAGCCATCCCCGGCTTCCAGCGCTTTGCGGTCCTCAATGCATAGACTACACAAAATAATCCAATCATGTTTCCTCATTTAGGAGGAACTATCAACAGACGGCGACGGTAGCCAATGGGTGGACCGCTGCCTCAAGCTAGCCGTCCCCGGCTTCCAGCGCTGGGCGGTCCTCATGGTCTCTGGCGGGCATTTCGCTGGAGCAGTCTTCTCGGGCAGCTTGCCCGTGGTGCACAAGACGCACCACTCGTACGTGACGCGGCGCGGGCAGGGCCAGGCGCAGGCGGCGCGGGACCAGCACGGCAGCGCGCCGCGGTCGGCCGGGGCCAGTCTAAGGAGGTACAACCAGGCGCAGTTCCTGCAGGTGGGTGTAATATTGGCCAAATGGGGGTTGTCGCGTGTGAAATATCCGTTAGATGGCGTTTTTGAAAACTAAGGTCTATCTACATGGGGCCCAAGGTGGTACAACCAGGCGCAGTTCCTGCATGTGTGTGTAATATTGGCCAAATGGGGGTTGTCGCGTGTGAAATATCCGTTAGATGGCGTTCTTGAAAACTAAGGTCTATCTACATGGGGCCAAGGCGGTACAACCAGGCGCAGTTCCTGCAGGTGTGTGTAATATTGGCCAAATGGGGGTTGTCGCGTGTGAAATATCCGTTAGATGGCGTTCTTGAAAACAAAGGTCTATCTACATGGGGCCAAGGCGGTACAACTAGGCGCAGTTCCTGCAGGTGTGTGTAATATTGGCCAAATGGGGGCTATAGTGTGTGAAATATCCGTTAGATGGCGTTCTTGAAAACAAAGGTCTATCTACATGGGGCCAAGGCGGTACAACCAGGCGCAGTTTCTGCAGGTAGGGTGTTAACTGTTAAGGTTGTCCCAATGGGGGCTGTCGCGTGTGAAAAGACTTGAGAACCGAAGTCCATCTACACGGTGATTGGCTATTTTTGCACTCAGATGTCAATATGTCACTAAACAACCAATGACGTCGAAGTTGGACCTCAGTTTTCTAGTACGCCATCTAGCGGATTTTTTACACGCGATACTTGTAGACTGAAGTCCATCTACACGGTGATTGGTTATTTTTGATGTGAAATGTCAATATATTATGTCCCTAACAACCACGAATGACGTCAAAGTTGGACCTCAGTCCTCAAGCACGCCATCTACCGGATTTCTCACACGCGATAGCTCCCATTACCTCGCGGGGGCGGTGTTCTCGGGCAGCTTGCCCGTGGTGCACAAGACGCACCACTCGTACGTGACGCGGCGCGGGCAGGGCCAGGCGCAGGCGGCGCGGGACCAGCACGGCAGCGCGCCGCGGTCGGCCGGGGCCAGTCTAAGGAGGTACAACCAGGCGCAGTTCCTGCAGGTGGGTGTAATATTGGCCAAATGGGGGTTGTCGCGTGTGAAATATCCGTTAGATGGCGTTCTTGAAAACTAAGGTCTATCTACATGGGGCCAAGGCGGTACAACCAGGCGCAGTTCCTGCAGGTGTGTGTAATATTGGCCAAATGGGGGTTGTCGCGTGTGAAATATCCGTTAGATGGCGTTCTTGAAAACTAAGGTCTATCTACATGGGGCCAAGGCGGTACAACCAGGCGCAGTTCCTGCAGGTGGGTGTAATATTGGCCAAATGGGGGCTATAGTGTGTGAAATATCCGTTAGATGGCGTTCTTGAAAACTAAGGTCTATCTACATGGGGCCAAGGCGGTACAACCAGGCGCAGTTCCTGCAGGTAGGGTGTTAACGTTGTCCTATATAATGGGTGCTATCGCGTGTGAAATATCCGCTAAATGCCATACTTGACAACTGAATTCCATCTACACAGTGAATGGGTATTTTTTGATGTGAGATGTCTTTAATTATGTCAGAAAACAATCAATGACGTCGAAATTGGACGCGAGCTCTTGAGTACGCCATCTAGCGGATTATTTTCGCGATACTTGGGGACTGAAGTCCATCTACATGGTGATTGGTTATTATGTCACTAACAACCACCAATGACGTCGAAGTTGGACCTCAGTTCTCAAGTGTGCCATCTTGCGGATTTTTCTCGCAATGCTTGAGGACTGAAGTCCATCTACACACTGATTGGTTATTTATGATGTGAGATGTCAAATTATTAGTCCGCTAGATGGCGTACTTGAGAACTGAGGTCCAACTTTGACGTTATTGGATTTGCTGCCAACTGGTGCCAATAATTTAAACTTAATTAGTCATGTTTTTTTATGGGACAGGTGGCAGACGAGCAGAAGGATCACCTGCTGGTAAGCGATTACCACCGCCAATAGACAATCGCAACACCAGTGGAGTCAAAATGCGCTGCCTACCTCTACCCCCTTTTTCAACCGATTGGCCTCTGGTACCCTCACTCTGCGAAACACTGCGCAGGCGCTGCTTTAACTACTTCATGTTTGTCAATACAGTGCTGCCACCTATACTTCCTGCACATGCCCTATTAATAGTAAGGATGTCCCCAGCACGTCCAAGACATAATCTCCGGGTGGGTAGAAGACCTGCAAGGCTGCTACTTCATCCTGTACCGCGCGGTGGGGTCAGTGAACCAGGCGGCCATCTTTGGGAAGAACTCTCCGCTGAAGCGAGAGGACCCCCGCGTGAGGGTGCTGCCTTTCCCCACGAAGAAGCCGTCATATAAGGAGGTGAAGAGGGTACACGAGACGGTGGCTGGGGTGGAGGTTTATGGTGAGGTCAAATTCAATATTATTCACGACGACACTTGGCCGTTGACGACCCGTTTAGCGCAATGGTTTGAGCGCCGGTTGAGACGTAAGGGTCGCGGGTTCGATTCCTAACCAACACAAATCGCTCATAAGATGCTACATAGACGTAACTTCAAAAATCGTGAAAATGACTTATAAGCGCCATTACATTTAAAAAGTGATATTTTTTATGAGGAAACAAAGACACATAATCATTTCCTTATTTTTGGGGTAGATGGCGCGAGTTGTCTTTGTAGCTTTACCGTAAAATTGCACTATACTTGGTGCAACAGTGACCGATCAGTCAGTTGCGCGGGGGGGCCCGTTGAGTGTGGACATCGCTTGGGCATAATTCGTCGTAACTGTAAGTTATGCCATTTGTTGTATTTGTTTACTGGAGAAACAATGGCGTAACTGTATACAGGAGTGGGTACGACATGAGAGTTCAACATGAGTTTCGTCTTGTCCATGTTCATTTTGAGACCCACTTGTTGAGAGACTCTACTGAGGTCGTCAAGCATTCTGCTTAGGTCTTCCAAGGTCTCAGCCATGACTACGATATCATCGGCAAATCGAAGGTGCGTCATGTACTCGCCATTTATATTAATAGCAATATGCAAATACACGAAATAAGAATGTATGGATGTTAGGTTACACAATCCCCCAAGCTGTACACTTATACAAATCTATACTATTTATAGGTAGGTAAGTATATATACAAAAAATAAACTTACAACAGTCGAACTGACAGTTGAAAGAAAATATCACACCCAAAACACACCTCAAATAAAAAAACTAAATGCTTGGGGAAATGTGCAACGGACCACCCCACAAGAAACAGCAAACATTAACACAAGTGGTAGGTAAAAGTATTGTTGCGGGTACGGGTACGTAAGATTCAAGTAAAATGCCAAAGTCACAAAAAGACAATTAATTTATTCGACGAGTAACAAAAAACAATTAAAACACTAAATCACACTTAAACGCACTAAAACACTAAAATCTTCCTTAAACACTTCGCAGGTAATACACAAGATCACTCTTAGTTCGCAGGAGAATAATCGCTTTCCAAATTGGAA